>JAQIWJ010001090.1:0-13465 GCA_034695185.1 Discolaimus major
CAAATCCGGACCAAAACCGGACATCGGCTAAAAAACCGGACCCAAATGTCCGATTTTCGGACCAGTTGGCAACACTGAAGAATATTTTCAGAGCCCCCCCCCCCCAATGGGCCCCAAGCACGCCGTCAGAAATTGTAAAAATTAGGTTTCGCTAGTAAATAAACCGAGGTCGAAATTTCTTCAAAGCCCATTATAAAGGCCAAAAATTCAAATTCGCGCCCTTTTACTTCGCTTGAACAGCGAGTGTACCGGAGACTGTTTATGCCATGTGTGCGTTCGCATGTCTGCTAGACAGAAATCCAATGAAATATCACGAAAATTCCTGATTTTTCAAATTCGTCTAGGTCTAGTTTTGTTATCTTTTCCACTGTAAAATTTGTTTGCATTCCGAGAATTTCTGATCTCCAAAATTCCTGGCTTTGTTCATCGTCTTCCCCAAGTGCATTTTATTGCCTCATTTCAAAAAGTGCCTTCGCTTTATTCGCATATATTTGGCCACATTGGCAAATCAGGTGAGAAAAACTGGAGATCTTTGATATGGAGCATGTTTAGGCATGCGAAAAGAATGAACTGTTTGTTTTATTATTTTAATAAGATACTTTTATTTCAGTGATTTTACGGCTTGGACATCGATACTGTTACGAAAATGCCTTTAAATATCGACGATGCCTATATTGATTACATCAGCAGAATCGATTTTACGAAGGGATTCGAACATTTTCACGTCGTCTGGCCACTGAAGGATTTCAAAGAACGCGATAGCCAACGATTTAACACGGAAATTACCAATGAAGGCCGGAAATTGAATCTATCTTGGTATTTGCGCGTTGGGAAAGCCACCGATCCTGAAAGAACTTTTTTTGGGCCGAAATTGGCGACTGCCGTGGTTTCTGATAGGGTTCCAGCAATTTTCCGTGTTTCGGTGCGATGTGACGATAGTACCGAAGCGTCGGTATTGGACCATTCGTCGATCAAAGTTTTCAAACGACAAAAAGGACATGGCGTCAGTTATCAAACCGCTGGTCTTCCAAATACCGATGGGAAGGATTACCGTTTTCATTGTTGGATCGACATTCCGAAAGTAATCGCTACTGAAACTGCTACTTTGGACGTCAATAATACGCCGACCAATTCCATGCGTTATCAAAGTATCATGGAACTTTCGTCGAATCTGTCCGATTTATTCAGCAGCGTTATTGCTACAAATCCATGCCCAACAAGTGACGTTACTCTCGTCATACTCAAAGATCAAGCGGCTGGAACACCCGATACGGATACGATGGAGCCTCCAACCAAAATACGCCGAATGGAAGATATCGAACGCCAGTTCTATTGTAGTCGGGCGATTTTGTCAGCTCGTTCACCGGTATTCCGCGCTATGTTCGATGGTGCGGATTGGAATGAGAATACCAAACGCGAAGTCGAGATTAAAGAAATCGACGGCAGCACGATGGAGATCGTGTTGAAGTTCATTTACACTTCCGAACTGCCAGATAGTACTTCCAGCACTGAAACGCTGATGAAGATCATTTACGCGGCTGACAAATACCGTATCGATAATTTGAAAAAGTGGTGCATCTCGGTGGCAATCGCGAAGTATCCAAATGAGAATGAATTGCGAATCGATTTACTGGAAAAAGCTGATCAGCATCATCTGGACCAGCTGAAATCGGTCTGTCTTTCGATGTTATCCATGGATTTTGCGGGTTTCGCCAAGAATCGATATCAAACCGACAAGCTTGATGTTCAGGTGTGGGAAGAACTTGCTCAAACGGCCTCTGAACGGCAATTCAATACGAAACAAATCACTTTGGCTTGAATATGGGTATGGTCTCGAATGATACCAAAAAAGCTCTTGGACTTTGAAATGATGAACATGACATAATTTTGCTATGCTATGCATTTCGTATACCTTTGCTTTCGTGCTTATTTGCTTGCATGATTATTTGGGAACATGTAACATGTTGATACGCAATAAGTGTGAATTCATGCTTCATACCCTTCATCTGAAGGCGGCTTTGGCCATATCTGAATATTTGCTTGATTTTGCACTGGTGATCGTGTACATTTTTAAATCAAAGATAAGTGACCAGTACCAGGCAGAATATATATTGATCATGGATTTCGTGATCCGTAATCGTTTGGATACCATGCAAAGGTGAGTGCTGATAGTGTCAGGCAATGCAATAATATTGAACCCAGTCGTTCCTGACTGGGTTGCTGCAGTGCAGCTTTATTAGGTGAGAACGTATTTAGCTAATTTCTCAAATAACAGCCGCGTCTTGGCTTTGTTCCGGATCCTTTTCTCAATTATGTGTTATGGTGATTAGAATTACCCTAGCCGAATAAGCTTCAGGGCCAAATGCTGCAGCTATGTTGAGCTTGATCTTGTGAGATGCCGTCTGGCCAGTGGCGTCGAATGGGGAAGAAGGTTTCTCATCCAAGCACCTTTTGCTGTCATCGGTCATAAGTTTCCAGGGCAGTTGGTCCGGGTTCTAGCATATTCTCATATGTCTTGGCTGCCGGCAGCCGACGTTTTTGGGGTCTGCAAGTAATGCGCCGAGGCGTTATTACCGCCAACCACTGGCGTCGCTTTCTCTTCTTCCTCCCTCTCTCTCTCTGTCCCAAAAACGTTGAGAAGAAAGCAAGGCGGTTACGAATATTCAACCTACAGAAAACCCAGTTCATTTGAACTCCGAGGCTGTGGTGCAGTGCATTCGGAGGTTCTTCTTGACTTTCGACGAAAACCGTTTCGGTCAGTGGAATAGCTATCGAGGGATTGAGGAAACTTTGTTTACAACCGCCAGGGCGTTAGGCCAGAAGAGATAATCATAGCTGGCCCACGAATAGTCCAAGGGCATTTTATGCTGTATCCATCTTCTGAACGCAATGGCTGATCCATTCGCTAATAGTAGAAGGCAGGATAAGGTTCGTAGTAGTTTCTTTTCGTAGCAAATGATGCAATGTCCAGAGCGTGGAGATTAGATTCCTCACTCTTAGTATGAGTGATCGATTATTCACTGATAGAGTAGGTATTTGCTGATGTGATCTAAATGGTGATTGGCTGAGATTCTCACTGGCATATGCTTCATGCATTTGAACACCCGCCGGAAATTTATGGATATTGGAAGTGATGGCTTTCCAAAGCCAGATATATCCATTTGTCTGACGTGAAGTCATTCATAGCCTAGTTGCATGACTTTTCAAAGGCTCAATATGATTTTGATGCCTCTTGTCCCAATCTAAACATGCACCTTATGATCCCCTGGTGCTACAGTAACCTAATCGCAGTCTCTCATATTCAGTTCTTACGTCTATCGTCATCCAAAGTGGACGATTTCTGTGATTACGATACGACCACATCCGAACAATTGCACAGCCCGGCCAGCAGTTTATCATCACGCGTCAGCCGATCACCGATCCCGACAGCCGCATCAACCGCACGTCAAGGTGGTCAACAACGACCATGCAGTCGTTCTCCATTGCCGAACGGTGGCCGAAGTCCCAGGGAAACGCCTAGAATGCCTCGAACGAACGAGAGTGAATTGAAACAAAAAATACAGGTATGCCTAATGGTCATGGCTGCTTGACCAGCATGACCAGAAATATTCATGTTTCAGGCCTTGGAAGGCACCGTGGCCGAATATGAAAGGCAAAAATTCAACGTTATGGGCACGTTTGCTGAATATCGAGAACGAGTGGCCGAACGGGAACGCAAATTGGAAGCTGAATATTCGGCCAAGATCATCACGCTCTCGGAAGAAGTACTGGCGGCCAAGAAGGATTTCGAGGAACGGATGAAGCAGTTTCAAGCTCTTCAAGTAAGCCAACATTTCTGAAGTCATGGTCATGAACTGATGAGGTGGTATATTCAGGAGAAATTCGAACGTGAAAAGGAAAGCGCATTGGAGAAATTGCGACAAGAGCATCAGAAGGAGATACAATTATTGGAACAACGATGTTCGGAGCATCAGTTGATGAATTTGGAACAGAAGTAAGCATACAAATATTCAAGAGATAGACTGAGGTCTGGATATGACCCTGCTGAAATGGCCAGTAAGCTAATAATACCCCATTTCAGGTACATGTATGAGATCCAACGTTTGGACGAGGAACGGAAGAGTCTGAAAATGGAAAAGGAGAAGCTAACCGAAGCGTTCGAGACGAAATTATGGCGTGCTCAAACATTATACGACACGGAATTGAACGCGGCCAAATCGTTGTATTCGAATGAATTGGACGCATTGAAAGAGCATGAAGCCGCATTGAGAGAAGAGCTGCTGGGCAGGTATGAATGCTTTTTATGAGAGTTTACTGTACGGTACACAATAACCCCTACCATTTCAGGCAGGAAGAATTCAAAGATCGCTTGGAAGAATTGCAATTGCATTTGCAACAGAGTAAAGAAGAATTGGCCAAATGCGATCGCGAAGTGTCGGAATTGGAACAAAGGTTACACGAGAAAGAAGTGGAAGTACAAATCATCTCGAAACAAGTAAGCATTGTATACTAGTTTGTTCTCTCTCTCTCTTTTCCCATTTTGATGAATGCTCCTTCCGGTTATTTGTTTGCTGCTTTTCTGCTGGCGGAAAGCAACGGGTCATATTAGCTTTGAGTCTGGCGATGGCGCGCCCTTGTCTTAACTTTTTCATTCCTCGCCCCTGAAAATGAACAAAGGCGTCAATTCATTGCTTGCAATGACGTAAATAGGAAGTCGGGACCGGAAATGAAACTTGGCCAGTTGCTCCTTTTTCTGAAATCCCCCCTTAGTTCCAGTTTGTGCTGGCTAAGAATCGAGCTTAGCATGCGCAGAATGCTAAACCTGCCCGAATGTTCGTACTTATCAAAATGCGAAGAATTCGAGCCAAAATTGCATAGTTTTGTTGGCTCGAATTACGTCATTGTCCTTGTCAAAGCACTGCATCCCTCATTCATTGCATATTGAAGTGATGTTTTCTAATCGTCTCTTTTATTTCAGTTGGAAGAAGCCAGACGAGAAACGGAAGAATCGTTGATCAAGCTGAACGGCGTTGAGAATGAATTGGAAACGACGAGGCAAAAATCGCATGAACAAGAAGAGCAGCTTATGCGAAAAGCGGGTAAGGGTTTTCACTTCTTATGAGAAAGCTTGCATTGCGCAATTGTAGACAACCAGGCCAGCAATTATAATCTCTGCTTTTTCAGATCTCTTGGCCGCGTTGGAAAGCACAAAGAACAAATTGGAATCGGTGATCCAAGATTTACAATCGGAATTGAAATCGTTGAAAGGCAAAGTGGCGTTTCTCGAGAATGAACGACAGAATTTGGAGAGTCAAAGTCAAACGCAACAACAGCTGCAAAATTCGCAACTGCAAGCTTTGGAGATGGTAAGTGATAATATTGTTTCATCTGGAATGATCTCGGATCAATCCATATTTCAGGTCCTGGACAACCTGTCCAAAGAGAAGCAAATGATGAAAGACCATTATGATCAACAATTGGAACACGAACGTGTGGCGGCCGAGGAACGTGAATACGCCTTGAAGAAAGATTACACGACGAAATTGAACGATTTCGAACGTCATCACCGAATATTTCAAGAACAATTGGAAGCCAAAGCGGCTGAACATCGAGATGCAATGGCCAAAGTAAGCGTGATCACTGCTCATGTGTATTAGCAGTACATGGCGTCTTCTATTTCAGCGTTTGGAGGCCGAATACGAACGTAAGCAAAAGCAGTTGGACGATGAGAATGAACGATTGCGAAAGGATTTGGATACGGTCAAGAAACAACTTCACAGCTCATTGCCACTGGATATTCAGGAATTTCAAATTCAGGTATATTCTAACTTCTTATCCAGGAGCAATTATAATGGATCGCACATTTCAGCTGGAATCAATGGAAGAAAAATACAAGATCACTTGCGATCAATTGGCTCAGGAGCAACAAGAAAGCGAATCGTTCAAGGAGCAACTGTGCAGCGTTCAAGAGAAAATGGACAATTTGACCATTACGTTGGAAGAGAAGGAGAGAATTATCCGAGAGAACACCGTCTGCGATTTCGAGCATCGGCATAAAGATGAAATTGAGAAATTGAGAGAAACCATTGAAAGAAGCGTACGGGAGAGAGTTGAGTAAGTTTTATCTCATGTGGATTCTGCATTAATGCTGATCATAGAGCATTGGCAAAACCCAAAATTCAATCACTCTTTCCTTTCAGCAAATCACCGAGCAGATGGCCTCACAAGAGAGAAGAGGAATACGACAAAGAAGTAAGCTGTATAGTTATTGTTTGTTTTATGTTACTATAATGATGCCATATTTCAGATACGATCGTTGAAATCGGAATTAGCCAATCGTACTCGCTCAGAGAAACTCACTGCCAGCGAATTGGAACGATCGAAAATTTCGGTGCGGAATTTGCAAGATTCAATTGAAACGTTGCGCAATAAGCTGCGTCAATACGAGGATAGTGATGGTCGCAGAAGGAGCGGTGTGGCTTCTTCCAAGATGGATGCTGAAAACAGGGTAAGAGGCCACTTTTACTTCATAAGCATGATCCAAATGGATAATTCGTTTCAGGTTCTCCAGCAAGAATTAGCGTCCACCAAAGCCGAATTGGCACGATGCATAAATATGCACGCCGAAAGGGTCAACGAATTATTGACGAAAGTGGATGATCAGAAATCGGAATTGGATCAGATGATTGGCAAGGAGCAACGTCTTCGAGGTAACGGTTCTTTTGCTATGGTCGCAGCCTGCTGTAGTGATGAATTCTCTCGTTTGCAGCCGAAATCGAGAAAGAATTGAAGCAAAAATATGCTCAAGAAACGGCCACGTCCAGTTCAAAAGCTGCTCAAGACGCTGACAAGCATTTGAGGAAGTATAAAGAATTGCAAAAGGAATTGGAAAAGAAGGTAAGCCACTTTGGTCAATGTTTATCTTAAAAACCAATGGCAAATTTTTGTAGGAGAAAGATTACGAGGCCGAGTTGCAACGTATGGGCAAAGAGACGGAGCAAAAGGAGCGGAATATGGAAGAATTGAATTCGAAATTACAATCTCTCAAATCCGATCTGGATGCAACGAAGGCGGAATTGGAGAAGAAGACTCAGGAAATCCTGCATATCCGAAATGAAACCCATGAATATATCAGGTATGGTCATTGAATAGTCTTGGATGCAGGTGTTTCATATCACTCTTTCTTTTGCAGAAAACGTGAACAGCAGCAAATCAAGAGCCACAAGAAAGAAGTGGAGAATCTGAAGACCGAACACAAGAATGCGATCAAAGAACACGAAAAAGCTCAGGAGAAAATCAAGAAGGAAATGGAAGGATTGCAAGATAAGTAAGCAGGTTTCATTCGCTAGTTTTCCCATGTACAATAGTGACTTCTTTTCAGGCTGAAGCAGTTGGAAAGCGAACAGCATCCAACAGCCAATGAGGAAGTCAACGACGAAATCGACCGATTGCGAAAGCAGCTGTATGATAAGGAGGCTGCCGTAAAGCGATTAGAAGTAAGCATGATTGTAGAATAACTGTATCTCGTCCTAAGACGATTCCATTTCAGGAAGAAAAGCAATCATTGAAAGCGGCGTTGGAAGCGGTCAGGGATAGAGATGGTCGCTCTCAATTTTCGTCCCCCATTGGATCGATGGATAGTTTGAGAAAGGTGAGCATGCGTGCCCGAAGCATGCATCATTTTCAATGAAAGTCTCTTTTTCAGCGTGACAGCATATCCAGCGTTGGTTCAGGACGTGAAGCGCCGAGTTTGTGCCGACGAGCGGTGAATATGTCCATCATCAACAAATGGCATTGTTTGGTGGAACAAGTCAAGAACGAGCATAAACGTGGTTCGGGAACTCAGAAATCCTCGTCAGCATCGTCCATTCACAAGCAACGACATTTCACGCAAGGAGCAATGGAATTGACGTCTTCGGATGATATGGTCGAAAAGTCGGCTCATCAGAAATCCCATCACAATCACAGTCAACACGACGTGCATCAGCCGGGTGGTAGTCGACAAGATTTGAGCGAAACGGCAGACGATCAGTCTCAGGCTACGGATGATGATAATTCAAGACACGGCCGCCTTACGCAGAGGTAAGAATGCACAGCCTATTATGGGTGGCAGTCAAACTTGCATATCATCATTGCATATCCATGAGTAGAAAGTACTAAAATGCCATCTTTACTTTCAGGCCGTCCAGCACATTGAAATTACCGGAATCTCGACGATCGACTGCCAAATCGCCGAGTCGATCACCGCAACCAAAAGTCAAGCAAATGATGATGACTACTACCACGACCACAACCGCTGCCGCTGGCAGACGACCGGCGTGGAGATTATGAATTTACGATTTGATCAATCTCATCTGGACAATGATCATTGAGAATTTCCGTTGATGACGCGGGCTATGATCGATTATTTTTCCTTCATTTATCTCATTTTTGTGGAAATACTCTGCGTTTACGCTGTTCTGTCAGAGTATCGATACGATCATGTGTGCTGGATTTGAATATTTGTGCTCTCGGGTTTTATGTAATGGTAGATTTGATTATGTGAAATCCATGTTGCATCATTTTCATGTAGTTATTCATGATTGAATACGAGTTATGTTCATTTTGGATAATGTAAGAAATGGCTGCAAAAATTTCAATCATATGCTGGTTAGCCAGCCATTATCAAAATCATGATTGTCAAAAATATGCGGCTACAGTATGCCACGCTGAAAATACTGAACTTTTCACACTGAATCACTATCGTCGTGCGGTGCAACTTGTTTTATTCGTTTACTCTTCTTCTTTCTATGCCTTTTCTTCGGTGACGAGGATTCAGCATCGTTGCCACCGGCTGGTACAGAACGAAAGCTCATTCTTTCCAACGGTGGTAATCGACCGCCATCCGGAACGTGACCAGAAGGTGCCGGTAGATTATTGCTGATGGTCGATTGAACGGGAACTGATGTCATCGGTTGGACATTGGTCGTTGGAGCCGATTCGATCGCTTGGCGTTGTTGGGCTTGTTTTTGGGATTCTGAAAGAAAGGCTTGATGCAATGCAAATGCAAAATTGCACAGGTGCCATGCATTATTCACCATGAGCAGCACGTGACATCGCTTTGATCTCGTCCGGTGTCATTTTACATACTGTAGCCAATTGGCCCAGAAAGGACTTCTTTTGTTCCTGAAAGAAATGTCAGCACTTTGCTGACCTCTTGCGAAAGAATTCGTACCAGCAATGCTCGTTCCAATTCTTTCTGCATTGCTTTGTTCAGCAGTTCTTTCTGCCTTTCCAATTCGGCCTTGGTTTGCAATTCCAATTGTTCCAAGGCTCGTTGATGACGAGCCGTCAACTTATTTTGACATAGCAAAGTGCTTGCGAAACTGAAATCAGGATCAGATGTGATCAATTCGGTCAGAGGTATTTTATGCAAAATTTCACCTCATTTTAGTCTTCAATGATCGAGTCAATATCTCTTCTTCTTCGGCTTCGAATTTTGCTTCCAAATTCCTGAAATGGACGCGTCATTAGATCTGTGCCATTGGTCAGGCAGATGAAGCGTACTTTTTAGTTTTCAATCTTTTCTCTTCCAAACGTTCTTTGAGCATTTGCAATTGACGTTGCCTCGTTTCGTCCAATGCTTTATTCAATTGATCAACCGAACGCCTATGTTCCAACAGCAATTGTTCCAGACGATTCGGATCGGGCGGTGGTAAATTTTGAACTTGCTGTTTCAATTCGTGCTGCAATTTAATGAGTTTATCAGAATTTCATCACTTCCTGTGACTGATACATGGAAAATTTGGTGCTATGAAAATTACTGCATTCCAAAGGTGCAGTGCTTTTGCTTACCTCTAAACATTGCACGTACTAAAATTGAGTGCGCAGAAAGAGAAGATTGAAGAAAGGAGAAATGGAAGAGAATCTACAGTAAGACTACATGCAATGCATGCTAATTTTTGTATCCTTGTTAATCAGCTGAAAATTTACCTCCATTTTCTTGACTAATTGATCTTGCCTTTCCAACGCTATTTGCCTACGAGCTTGACCGACCTGAAGCAGTGGTTCACATGCACAAATATATCATGCCAAATTTTCTTTGCTATACTTGTAAACGGCCAATCAAAGCAGCCATATTCGTCTCTTGCTGACCCATGAGAGTTTTCGTTTCAACAGCTGCTGCATCACGAAGTTCCAATGCCAATTTCTCTTTCTCCACTTCCAATTCAATGCTTGGATTTGAATTTTCAAGTTCCTCATCCTGAAACGCATCGGATGGATTGCCTCTGAAAAATTTCCACGAAATGCTAACCTTGATGGATTGCTTATCACCGGGCTTCTTGGATGATTTTCGTGCACGTTTCAATTCATCAGAAGCAGCTTTCTCGCGCTTCTCTTTATCAAATTTCAATTTCCGTTCAGCCAATGCACGCGAAAGAATTCGTTCTTGACGTAATTTGGTCAACATTAGCATTGAACTTAGGACGTCTTGATTATGCGCGTGTTCGACAAGAATTTGACGACGATCACTGAAGAAAATCATATTGCGCAATGAGCATTGAATGCGAATATTTGAAAATTACCCGTCGTCCAAATCTCGTTGTGCTTCTAAAACGCGTTGTATCATATCGTCTTGTTGTTTCGTCATTCGTCTCTGTTCAGTATCTTTCCTAGCATTTGTCCTTTGAGCATTCTGAAAAGTGATCATAATTTGAATTCTGCACGATGCATGGTAAACCTAAACCGTCATAACCTGATCCCCTCTGCCCTTCAATTTGGTTTGCACGGCCGACAGAATAAGGCAGCTAACCTGAGAATCATCCATACTTCTGCGTGTAATGGAGAATCAATTCTTTCGTTAGCCATGCAACAACAGGAGGGCAGAGGGGATCAGGTTAAGACGGTTTAGGTTTAGTTTTATGCGTGCTGAAAAGCTGCTGCTACATTACGCCAAACGCCTACCGTTTTTCGTTCATCCAATTTCGTACGCAATTCAGAGAATGCAACTTTCTTCTCGGTTTCTCTCATTTCTGTAATGCACATTTTTCTTATCCCCGAATGGAGAATTAGAATTTTCGACCCACTTTCCCATTCCCTCATGCCGATCTCGTGATCACGTAATAAATCACGCACATCGGATGGTGTTAATTTAGCCGAAGCTTGTACTTTTTGCATGAATTGTTCGGTTTCGTGTTGGAGAGCTTCTTTCCAAGATTGCTCGACACGCTGAAATAACGAAATCGAGAATTACAGTAATCCATGCGTAGCGAAATGCTTACTGAATGAGCTTGTCTTAATTTAGTGGCTTCGTCTTTATCCAAATCCGCTCCGACTTCGGATTTCTCATCCGCCTGTTGATCCATCAGATCACGGACGGCCTGTCAAATGCATGTGCATGCGGGTTACTGTAGAATTTCAAGGTCATACTGTACTTGTAGAAATTGAGCCGGATCAGTCATGGTTTCGGCTTGAGCCATTAATTTAGCCATTTGTTCATTATGCCTTTGTTTCAATTTCTTCAAACGTTCGGCTCTTTGTTTTCTCAATTTGGATCCGATCTGATCCAATTGCATTTTCACAGCCGCCTTGTGTTTCTCCCGAACCAAAGCCAAGGCTATTGCCAAATCGTCCAATAATTTATCCTTAGCCGCGTCTCCGATTTTGCCCTGTTCGAAGATTTGCTGTAAGACTTTGTTCGCCGAATCCAATGTATGTTTTTGTTCTTTATCCAAATCGGCATCGTTGCTTTTCAGTTGTTCCATAAGATATTGGCGTTGGGCCAAATTATCTTCCAGTTGCTGAAATACGTTTTCATGCTTGGAAGAAGCATGAGAAATTCAGCACTCACGTCAGTGCGTATTTGTACGAGATCAGCCAAATGGCTCTCCAGATCGGCCATGCTAGTACGCAATTTGATCATCAGATCATCGATCTGCAAATAATGCTGTGATCACCCAATAATTTTGACGCAGAAAAATGCCTTTACATCAGCCTCATTCATTTTCGTATTTTTCTTCAAGCATTCACGCAACGCGTTCAAATGATCTTTGAACAGGACATGCTGAAAATGCGAGCTACAGTATGCTGGCAATGGATAGCCAATCAGCGATTACCAATCGACGCCTATGTGCTGCTTTCAACGATTGAATAGCTTCGTTCAATTTATGGATATCATTCGCATAAATCGGGTCGGTTTTCAATGCCTAAACCAGACCATATTTACAGTATGCCCAAACGCATGCTTCTCTGTGCGGAAATTCAAATTGGCGCCGAAAATTCCTATCACAAGATCAGATAACTGAAGAAATTGACCGCCAAGTACAAACCTCCAATTGCGCCCGGAGATCCATTTCCATCTCGGCTTGTGTTTGTGTCATTTGATTCCTGAATTCGTGCAACGCTTTCTCAATAGCCTCTCGATCGGCTTTGGTGCCTTCCGACTTTTGATTCATGTGAATTTGTGCAAGTTTTTCCGAAATCTAGCATAAAATCATGATGCTTCCTTTTTGAGATTTATCTGGAGACTAACTTGTTTTCGTTTCTCCAAAATCTCGTTCTCGATTTCTTCACTGGTAATCACATCTTGTTGATGTAATTCGGCTTCAGCTTCTTCCCTGTACATAAAGGGATACTGTAATCGAATTTTAGCGTCGAAATTTGCACTCACATGGTATCTTGCAATGCGATATCCACCATACCACCTGCGCCTCGATTCTCATCCTGATCAATCGATATATTATTTATGATGCCAGCATACGAAGTGGTGGGTCTACTGGAACTGGCTGAATCCGATTTAACATCACCATTCAAATTTACAATGGTTTGTTTTTCACGCGTTTTAGCCTAGAATCGATTTTTGATCCGATCATTCTGTGATCAAAGATGAGGATTACCGTTTTTGCCAAATGCCAAAATGGGAAACAAAACAAGATGAACCGTCGAAATCCGGACGCATTTTTATGCTCTTCGATCAACGCGCGTCTATCTTCTTCGAATTCCTGAATTCGGACAATGGTCAGCGACCGGCTGTCACTGGTCAACTGCTGATCATGCTGATTTTTACCCTTTCCCACCATTTGCGGAAACAGAATCTGAATATGATCAAAGCCAATATAGCCCCGATTAGGAGACCGAATAAAATGGCTAATCCCAACCATAACGGATCGATGTAAGGCGTAGTTTTATGTACTTCATACGCCACTGGATAACATTCGTATCCGCCGAGATTATGCGAATTTGATTTCGACGTTGAAAATATCGGGGAATTCGTAGTGGACATGTTGATACTGGGGGAAATGAGTCTGTAATAACGAGACGTATATGGAAGACGAAGCTTTCACGGGGCTTGTTTTGATCGGTTACTAAGCAATAACCGACGCAGATGTAGGTTTTTTTCTTAGCCAAGATATACAGGGTGAGTATAAAGTAACTTCACCACTTTGTGATAGAATATCTCGATAACCAGACATCAGAATTTAGTGAT
>JAQIWJ010001091.1:0-13464 GCA_034695185.1 Discolaimus major
GACAGGCAAACCAAAATTGGTGCCAAAGTAGAGCTGACATCGCTCTATCAGATGCACGTCGCAGAATCAATTTACATGCAGCGGTTCAGGATGTGGATGCTTTCAAACATTGTGCCAAATTTTAGTTACCACCCGTTAAAAGAAAATTGAATTTTTCTTTCCAATAATGAAAACTGGACCATAATGTCAATCGACTGGAACTGTAAATCAATACGTGGTTATTTTGGGGGGGGGTGAATTTGATATCACAAAACGCGCATGAGTACAGTAGGTGATTGAAGTATTCTTGACGGAGCTGGAGATACCTTGATCACATCTTGAAGCAGAAATGCAAAATCCCAATCAATAAATCCTTTTAACTGACAAGCAAATAATCAGGTCACAAATCAACATTCACAAGAAACGCATCCCGATTTCATAAGGGAACGGTGCAGTGCTCTGAACAGAGTATGGGCTGCATTGGCCATATGCTAAAGAATATTTCCTCAAAGCGGCATAACTGTGTGTTACAAAGCGTGGTTTGTACAAAATACTTGGCCTGATATTTTGGTCCGAGAACAATGAATGAGGGATGAGCTCGTTTGGGAGGATAGAACTCCTGTCCCTGATCTGGGAATAATCGATCAGACGATACGCTCGACGCTAGGGATTGGAATTGCACTGATACTGGATCCAAGGATTATGCCTTGGACGTGATATCAGCCGAAGGTGAAATGAAGATGTTCAAATGATAAACACTCCATTTCACTGGTCTGGATGTAATTAGACACGAATAAGCAATCCAATCAATCATACGATTCGGGAAATACAGGCAAAATGATCATAAACTAATCAATCAGCCGCTACTGATGTAGGGATACAAAGGAAATCAATGTACGCCTTCAGTATTCTTACAAGCAAAAATATGCTAGCGGCCAGGATGGAGCCAAAAACTCAGTCTGATGTGTCTATGCGAGGCGAGCATAAATCAGCCTCTAAAGAACCCCGTGTAACCGGATCAGCACATAGAAAAGGTGCGTTCAGGAATTCGAATAGACACAACAAAGGCTACAGATGAATCCTAGCGTGAGAATTGCTCAGCATAAAAAAGACTATGCATGAAAAATACATTGAATGCACAAATTGCGCAATATGCATGCAATGCAATTTGTAACATGTGGAATGGCTCTGTGCTGATGTGAGCAATACCATCCAAAGGGGCGTGGATCTTTCAAATGTCCTGGACAAAAATACATTATGCGCAACAGCCACTGGTGACATCTGCAAAGTGATATCACATCATCATCTGTCTTCACTACTGTCGATTTTTATCAAACAGAATCTACATGTTCTTATAGTACTACCTTGAAAAACTGACTCTATTTTCATGGCATACGTACCCGGCAAAAGTCATTCAGGAAGCATAATTGCAAGGATAATCGACCTCACAGAATCCATTGATCACATTATTATCTTCATGTATAATCGATAATCATGAGTTTCATCAGAAATATCGATTTCTGAAATCTTGATTTTGCAGTGATCGGATGGTGACTATTAGATAGAACAAATCGATTGTTTAGGAAAACACGTCAATATAGCTTCTGCAGTCTCATTGATGACATGAAATCAGTGATACCAAATCATGTGCTGAAGAATAGCAAAATTAGAATTTTTCAAATTTTGAAATACACGCGATCAGTGCAATAAAACCATGTTTTCTGGGACAACTGAGCATGCTGATCCCAAAAATCACATTTACTTTTTCATTAGATCGATATTCAGGGATTTGATAAAAAAGTATCGATTTCCGATATGTCGATTTCTGATCGATTTGAACGTCACCTGGTGATAGAACGTGATCAATTGTATACGCATACATGCTTACATATCGTCTCATTCACGCATTGATTACAAAAAATCAATGCGATTTGCACATCTTACTGTAACCGCTCAAGAGGCAATTTTCGATAGCCTCGAAGATTTAAAAAATCAATCAATTTACAAAACCCATGTTTGGATTATTAGGAAATCGGCTATGGAGAATCCACTGAAAACAGTTATTCTTCGATGGGACCCATATTTACGATTTTGACCCCGATTTTCGATATATCGATTTCGGAGTGATCAGACAATGATCAATTGAGAGAGCGTAGTAGATTGTATTGGAAAACGTGCAATTATCGCCTCTATTGAATTGGGAGAGTCAAAAAATCGATCGACTAAGATCTGCTGCTGATATTGCAAATTCGTGATTTCCATCCCCTCCGAAAAAAATGCGATCATAAATTGCGAAATACAAATGTGCTTTCTTTGGGAGCTTTCGAAAGCTCCAAGATGGCATCTATCGGAATTACTGATTTCTGTAAGCTAACAAAGATTCATATTTTGAACACATTCAATTTCAATGAACACAATTCCGGTTCAAATATTTAAAGTCCCGCGTCATGTGATAAAAATCTCAAGTTGTGCGCATGGCTAACCCAAAATGTGCTGTCAAAATGACCACGTGAATTCATTTATTTTCCGCTGGATTTTCGGCAATTTCTCTTCTCGCCTTTATGTCTGAAATTCTTTCTCGTCCAAGTTTTGTTTGGCATTTACCACCCGTGACGTCAGAATATATTCGCCCGTAATCAGCTGCGTTTTGAGGCCTCGTGAACGAATTGAACCGGATTTCTTGTTTTCGTGCCAACCGAGCACGTGTCGCCCTTATTTCATCCATATCTGCCATTGTTGGCAGCTGTTGACTGACGATTCGTGCCAGCCTCCGTGTCTCGGCGTATAAAAGGCATCCGCCCCGTTCAGTATTCGCTATCGTTTGACGAGAGAAGATCATTCTAAACATTCTCCAAAAAGAGAACATCGAATTTCCATTTACCCCCTACCTTCGGCGCGTGCAATTTCTACAACGAAATTATTCGTCGATTATTCCGCGATGGCTCAAATCGACGGTGCTCCTAATCAGATGATTGGAGCGGACGATGTGAATATGGATCGCGTTCGACGTCGACAATTGATTTTGGATTCGGTCAAAAAAGCCGCTTTCGTTATTGGAACGGCGTTGACTGTTTTTATTGCTTTGAGAAATTCTATTACATGGTAAGGAGAATTCTATGCGAAACAGCATTTCCTGTTTCGCAAACCCCTGATTTTCTCTACTAACATCCTTCATTTTAGGCAATTGCAAAAATTATGGGGCGCATCCGGCGATTTTTGGCAATGCGTTTGGGAAAACGTTTACGAATGGTTCGATGGCAATGAATTCAATATCGGATTTTGGGGTAAGAAATCTGATCTCATCTTATATGCTCTGATAACAGCGAATATGTTTTTTCCAGGAACCGCCTTCGTTACGCAATTCGTATTTTGGGGATTGAATATGTGGTTTATTATTCTGGATTGTACTGGTCGACCGAAATTTCTATTGAAATACAAGGTGCAGGACGGTCAAAATCAACCGGTAAGTCATCGTCTGCTTGTTTTTGAAGATATCGATCGCATACGCCTCATTTTTCAGGTTGATCCGGATCGTTTACGCAAAGCAATCATTCGTGTTCTGTTCAATCAATTCGCGATCAGCGGTCCGGTCATGTTTCTGGGGTATTTTGCATTTAAATGGCGAGGATGTAGTTTCGGACGTCAATTACCAACGTTCACATGGGTCGTTTACGAATTGTTCATTATGATTTGGGTGGAAGAAATCGGATTTTACTACAGTCACAGGTGAGAATTATGCTTGCATGTAAGCCTAAAACTTGCGTTGAATTTCTCCCAAAAATTGACAATGATTTCTCTTTTCAGAACATTGCATCATCCGCGTATTTACAAGCATATTCACAAGATTCATCACGAATGGACGTCTCCGATCGGACTGGTTTCGATTTACGCCCATCCGTTGGAGCACGTCGTGTCGAATTTATTACCAATCGTGTTGGGTCCATTGCTCTGCGGATCGCACATCGCCACGGCTTGGATGTGGTACTCGTTGGCGTTAGCGTCGACGACCATCTCTCATTGCGGTTATCACTTCCCGTTTCTGCCATCGCCCGAAGCTCACGATTTTCATCATTTGAAGTAAGCCCAATGCTCAGTCGTGATTATTCTGCATACTAATGGATACCGTATTTGCAGATTCAATCAAAATTACGGCGTTTTGGGCGTTCTGGATCGCCTGCACGGTACGGATTCGATTTTTCGGCAGTCGAAAGCGTACGAACGTCATTTCATGGCGTTGTCGTTGGTGCCGGTTCGACAATTGATCCCGGATGATCCGAAAAGACAGAAAAGGGAATAAGATCGGCTTATCTGCTTATTCCACAGTGTAGAGTTTTGAAGTGGAAGCTTATTGATTCAGTGGGTATATCCCCAATGTATTCCTTGTACTTATCATCCTCGTGATTTCGGAATATTCCCATTTCCATGTATACACACCTTCCAATTTGCGGGTATGAGCATTTTTTGACGGTAAAATCCAATGTTAGGTATGTGAGATGAGTCAATTTGCTGTTATCAGTTCCATTTTTTGACTACTGTAATTATGTACATTGATAAGCGATGTTTTGCTTGACGCGGCTTGGTACGGATTTGATAAGTAGGTGATTATTTTTGACGGAAAATAAGCTTTGCTGGCATGTACTTTTTTTGCTGCTTATTTGTCCATGATTGACGTAAATATGGAAATCAGGTCAAGCATACTTTTGAAAAACTGTTTCTGAAAGTGCTTTCGTACTTTCATGCTTCGCAATTGTGCAAAAATTCAAATTCCCGCCACGGTAGATATGATAAAATATTCATTGTATTATCTCCTGAATTAAAAATGGATTTTCGCAAAAATCCACGAAATTTCACTGCTGACGTGTACTCTGCATTTATTTCATCGAAATGCATGATTTTATCATGGAAAATATTTCTTGATTTCGTGAAACTATATTTTACCATTGCGATGTGCTGGCCCAGTTTTCGTCAGATGTTTACATTTCTTTCCTTATTTTCGTCTCTCTTGATTTTCATTTCATTCCAAACACGATAGTCGGCCTCGAACGGTAGTGTTTTTATTGCGTTCTCATTTTTCGTCTTCATAGTCGAGTAATAAATTGATATTCAGTGATTAAAATGAACAAATTCGGATTTCGAACATTGGAATTCGCTTATAATACGGAAACGCCGGCGAAAATTTATCAATCGGAAATTGGTAAGATTCTACATTCAATAGCATTGCTAAAAATGAGGCACCTACGAATTTCAGGACCAAATGGGACTAAAATTACTGCCGGCTCTTTGCCTTCGTTGGAAATTACGGCGAAAATGGATGATTTCGTGGATGTTATCGTTTGCCATATCGAAAGTAAGTATTGAATCATTTTATTACTGCATGGATATTTTGCAAAATCTCTTTTTCTAGATCCGGCCAAATTCTACGTGCATTTGAAAGAGAACAAGGTGGACGACATGAAACGTCACATGAGTGGCCTGTACGCTGGTCCGGCCGCTACTAAATCGTTGAACAATCCTAATCGAGGTACGCTTAGTCAAATTTGATTTGGCTTCATTTCTAATGTCCACTCGGTTCTCAGGTAAATTTTGCGCGATCAAAAATACGGACGGAAGTTGGTACAGGGGCGTGATTATTGAACGTGTATCACCGACGCAGATTCAGGTAAATTTTGCATTCTTGAATCGAGGCTGAAATAATTGCATGCTCAATATTTCAGGTTTATCTTTTGGATTACGGTACCGAAATAAAGACGTCGATTGGGCAAGTGAAAGAATTGCATCCGGAATGCAGAGGATTACCGCCGCAAGCTATCGAATGCAATTTGGAAAACGTGGGTGATGATACGAGCTTGGTCGGGAAATTCCGAGATATCGCTTTGAATCAAGTGATGGCTATTCGAATAAGTAAGTGTTGCTTTTGCTATTTGCATAACATTGATGGTCATATTTTCTATTTCAGTGGGTCAAGACGCGGTTGCCTTATTGGTCATTCTCTACAAAATTATCGGCGATTCCGATGTCAACATCAATGATTATTTGCTGGGAAAGGAGCAGAAACCATTGCCATTGCCATCAGCCGCCGTGAATTCTCAAATCGGATCTTCCAATCAACCAAATACGAACGCCATGCAACAAACAATGCCGAATTATGCGCAAGGTGGTCAAACATTTGGTCGTGGTGGCGGAATGGATGCTCGAGGAAATGGGCGTGGCAATTTCAATAATGAATCTCGTGGAACAGGTAAACTGGCAATTGTTATTTGCAAGCGTATTGTAATATGGTCTGGTTTTAGACTTCGGAAACCGCCCGTATGAATATTCTGGCTCGAGCGCGGGCGATCGCAATTTCCATGGTGGCGTGCGAGGTGGTCGAGGAGGATATGGAAGTGGATTCGGAGATAAGAACAATAACGCCGAAGGACGTTGCGACGGTTTCGGAGGCGGATCACTCGATGGGGATAAGAAGACGTCGTTCAGCTCGGATCGCGGAAATGGCGGCGGCGGCCGATTCGGTGGTTTCAATCGTGGCGGCGGAACTCAAACGACTGCATTTACGAATGCTGGCCAAGGAGAATCATTTCCTTCGTACAAGGTACGATGGATTTTACTTATCGGAGTTTTACCAACTAATTGGATATCCCTTTTCAGCCGTATCCAGACACCGGCCAAATACCTGCTACTTCCGTTCATAAATTCCGAAAGTCAAAATGGCAAATTAATGGGACGTTCCGCGGCAAGATCATCCAAGCCAAATCGCCGCTCGATTTTTGTATAACGACGGCACAATTCTCGGGATTCAGCGCTTTGCCGGATGAAATGTGGCAATATTCGAAGCAAGGATCCGGATTCGTCCCGCTCAACGATTGTCACGTTGGCCAATCTTGCCTTCTGTACGCCGAACCGCCACCACCGAACTATCCCATATTCTGTCGCGGTATTATCAAAAACGTCAACGGTCAAGGATGCGACGTCTTTCTGGTCGATTACGCCGAAACGAAGTATTCCCATGCCAAGGAGAAATTGTTCGAAGTGCCTGGCAAATTCACGGCATTGGATCGTCAAGCTATCAAGTGTACCCTATTTCACGCCAACGAATTTCGTGCTGGATTTAACGACGAGACCAGGAGGAAACAATTCGTGGATATGGTCAGCGGGCAGGATGCATTCGCCACGGTGAAAGCTTTCGATCGGGACGGATCGGTCGTTGTGATCGTCGAAGTTGGCGTGGAGAAGCGAGATATGCGCGAGATTTGCAATGGCATCGTTGGTCGTGGCGCACCAGCTTACGGAAATTACTAAGGTAAGATACTTGATTCAATTTTGTGAAGTTTATACTAACGTCCTGTTTGTTTTCAGAGTGGTCAGCACAACGAATGGAGTGGACGTGTAGAAATTTTGGGCGGTAACAAAGAGAATTTCTAAAGAACATTATGCAAATTGCGTAAGAAATTTATTTTGATTCGAGTAATAGCATTCCAGTTGGTTGTTAGGATATCTCTGCATGCATAGCAGAGTCATAGTAGATTTTTCTTATTCCGATTATTGATTTCATGGCTGGTGAATGATGCCTTGCTAAAATGCACTACTTTTGGATGCGAGTTTATTTGAGAAGTAAACAATTGCGCGAATACGAATTATTGATTGATTTATGAAATTGAAGCCCTGTTTGGGGGCGGTTCGAAAGAACTTTCTCCTCGTGTGAATGTGATCATTATTTCGTCATGCTAGAAAAATCGATACTGATCATAAATTGCATACTGTATATGCTACAGTATGAACGATTCATCATGCTTCACTTATTCATGTGCGCAAATTGCGCAATTTGAGGCTCCAATCGCATGAAAATCATTCTAATCGATCGAATATTCATCAATATCCTCCGCTGATCGCGATGCTTTGACAATTTATATACAAACTATGCTTGGAAGCTAAGAATAAGCATAAATCAGCCACTTCGTCCGGCTTTCCGGCGCGTTTCGAAGGCGACGCTTGGATGGATTTTTCTAGAAATATCGGCGGCAATTGTTGAGACATGGGTGCGTCGATTACGAATGGGGCGACCGCATTCACTCGAATCCCCGAAGATGCTAATTCACGACCGAAACTATGAGTGATCGAATCCACGCCGGCTTTCGAGGCGCAATAATCGGCTAAAATCGATGTCCCACGACGAGCCGAGATACTGGAGAAATTCACAATCGCTCCGTCCGTGATGCGTTGATCGCGCATTTGTTGACCGAATATCTTATCGATCAGGAATGTGCCCGTTAGATTCACGTCGATCACGCGTTTCCAATCGGATAATTCGATTTGAAATACGCTGTGACGATTCGGCCATGCGACAGTGCCCGCCGCGTGGATGACTACGGATGGGCAACGTTCGTATTTCGAACTTATGGATTGGGATAATATTTTCACGGATTCTTCGGACGATACGTCCACTGGGAAGGCCGAGTGATTTTCGCCTAGAATTTTTGAATGCCAGCTGAGAGGGCGTACTGTAACCGCTGAAGCCTAGCTGTGAGGGCGTACTGTAACCGCTGAAGCCTAGCAGTGAGGGCGTACTGTAACCGCTGAAGCCTAGCTGTGAGGGCGTACTGTAACCGCTGAAGTCTCTCGGAAGAGTCTTCACTCAATGCACACTGTAGATAAACCGGATTTTTCTGGATCTGCGAATAGAATGCGTACCTTTCAAATCCTTTACAGCTTCCGAGGCTCCGTCGAGATTTATATCAGCGATAATCACGAGAGCATTGCTTTCGGCTAATGCATTGGCTACAGTACGACCAATTCCGCTTGCACCGCCTAAATCCGGATATGAATATTTTAAATTTTAAAAAATTCCATGAAAAATACCTGTGACCAGAGCCAAAGATCCAGTAAAATCGTACTTCAATGCCATGAGAAAATAGAGAAGAAATTTTATTGCTACTGTCTGGGCTAGATTTTTGAATGGACAGAAGGTAGTAAATTTTGTGCAGTGAGCCTGGACCGGTTTTTGCTGATAAGAATTGAACTTGAAATATGCTTTGCCATAGCAAAGTAGAATGCCATTTTCAGGTACAAAAATATATATGCCTATAATTAGCTGTATATACGTTGCAGCGTAATTCTGCCAAAAATGCCGCTATGCAAAAGTATAGAGAAAATCCAAATTTCCAAATTGTCTCATAAATTTCATAATTATGATATACCCATGGAAGTGATATGTTTTCCTGATAAGAAGGCTATGCTGCTGCTTCTGGCGTTGCCGGAATTCAAATATAGCGCTTATTTCAAAAGTTGATCAAAATTATCGATTTCCAATACAAGAGTGATCAATCGATTTTGACTTCACCAATAGATAGAGCACGATGGATTATGCGGGAAAATATATACATATGCATTACGTGGCCTCATTTTCCACAGAAATATTGCTAATCAAGAATCATAAAAATTATGCACTGGAGGATAAGCAATTTTAAATTTTCAAATTCTTAAATACGAGTGATCAATGAACGAAAGACATATTTTCTGGATCACGTTGATATGCAGATTCTAAAAATCACATTTATTTCGTCGTACGATCGATATTGAGGGATTTGATCAAAATGATCGATTTCTGATAGAGAGGTGATAGCGTGATTTTGACTTCACCAATCGATTCCCTGTGCTTGATTGTCCAGGAAAATATACCCCCACAAGCCATATCTGGCTTCACTCTATGTAAAAATATCATTGATCAATGATCCTGTGCAAGGTAGCCAAAATTTCAAAATCGGTAATTTACATGAAAAATGCATTGAAAACATGTTTTCTGTGACAGTTTGACACGCTGAGTATCGTGGCGTCATTAGTTTTTCTCTGGAGTGTATATTTCGAAAGTTGATCAGAAATATCGATTTCTGATACAAGCGTGATCGATCACTTTCGACGACGGCAATCGATAGAGCACGATCGATTATACAGGAAAATGCATCGATATGTCTGATATTGCTTTATTCTTTGCCAAGTAATCATAGATCAAAGATCATGTGCCAAACCATATCCACATCAAAATTTCAAAAATAGATTTCGACGTGATTCTTGCACTAAATGCATATTTTCTGGGATAATTAAGCACGCTGATACAAAAAATCAGCTTCATTTTGATATCTGATCAGTACTGACAGACTTGATCAGAAACATCGATTTCCGATATTCTGATCGATTTGAGCAACATCAAGTGATTGAGCATGATCGATTATATAGGAAAACATGCTTACATGTCGTCTCAATCGCAAACTGATCGTCAATAATCAGTTCCGATTTGCATGGCATACTGTAACCGCTCATATGGGATTTTCGATAAGCAAAATCGCTCAATTTACATGATTTATGCGTGGATTATTGGGTAATCGGCTACGGAGAATCTAGTGATCACTTCCAATTTTCGACACGAGCGTTCAATAGAAATTTGATCAAAATTATCGATTATCGATTTATTGATTTTATAGTGATCAAAGCATGATCAATCGATAGAGCAAATAGCCTGATACTTTTGGCGTTTGAGAGCCAATATAAAAATATCTTTTTCAAAGCTTCAATATAATAAGCGTCACAAACATTACGATTTTTGCTAATTATCAAATTTATATTGCAAAAGATGCCTTTTATAGACTCATTGTCGTGGGGGGACTATTTTTGCATAAACCGGATCCATCGAGGCGTGTGTGCAGAAGCCCGAAAAACAGGACACAAACTGCTTAGGATTGCGTAGGATCTGGGAAAGGATTGTGATTGTCACCTGACTTGTATCACAATAAAAACGTCACTTGCCCAAAATTGGAATACACGCGTTTCATTGGTCCGGAGGGCAAAAAGACGAGTTTTCATTTACGAAAACGGCCTTAGACAAAGTTCGTCCCTCCATTCTCTCGAACGCCTGCGTGTTTTCCAAAAAGATGGGGGCGAGAAATTTTGACTGGATTTTTCTTCAGTCAACCTACGCGAGGGGCATTTTCGAATACAAAATGTTGAAAAATTCATTGGAATTGTCGTTCTGATTCTCGAGATACGTTTTAGTCGAGTTGTGAAGATTTTGATATTTTGCATCATGAAATTCGTATTAGCCATTCTCCTGGCCACTATGGCGTTGGTGCACGGAGCCGATGTGAATGCTCAAGTCGGCGTCGGGGTGGGTGTCAAAGGTCAAACGACAGCAACGCCGGCTAATCCGTCGAAAGGAACGCCAGCCACTATCGCAAGTCCGGCGCCCGTGACGGAGAAAAATGGAAAGACCCCGAAACCGCCGAAAACTCCCAAAACTAAGCCGCCAACAACGCCGAAACCCACTCCAACACCCAAAGGTACTACTCACACGCCGAAAGGTACCACTCCGACGACCGGTACCACGACGAAAGGCAACGGGAAATCCCAATGCGCCACGTGCAAAGCATTCGGCCCCGATTGCAAACCGGACGGCCCGAAGCAATCGTGCGATTTCTGCGCTAAAATCACTGGTAAAATAGCCGAGAAATCTCAAGTACCAAATGTATTCATGGATTTTATCGGTCGAGTATTCGGCGTCACCAATTTGTCCGGCGAAAGTGAGTTTTCTCCCGCGGATTTCGAAGTTCCCGCCCTGGGCGGGAATTCAAATTCGGTACTAGACGCGTGATTTTTTTCAGTAAAAGCTCATAAAGGCGAACAAGTGACGTTTAAAACTTGCGTATCGAAAGCTCTGATCACGTTGGCCGGTCAGAAGTTCAACGAACCAGGGTGCCATACTTTTGATCAGCAATTCATGGGCTTGGACAATGCCAATGCATGTTTATGCGACGGTGAATGCACAGCCGAAAATACGGTCAGCAAGAGGAAATAAACTTTCGATCATTCCGCATCTCACGCTTTTTTCTGTGTATTCCGATTATGACGTGGCTATTGTGATTGCTTCTTCAATGAAGCCGTAAGAATTTTCAAGAAATTTGGTCTCATATCTGGTATACTGTCATCGAAATTACGATATTGCATAATATCGATTGTGTATCATGATCAAATTCATGTCATGACCATGATTCATGCATCACACACAGTATGCAAGAGATAAAATAATCAATAATATACCACGGCAAATACCATATCAACTGATCATATTCTCAAGGCTCTGATGGAAATGTCAAGTTTACTTTTGGAAGATTGCACTGCAATGCACAGGTACAACTCAGGAATCACAGAGATCAGTACAGTAAACTTTGTCAGCACCGAATTAGTAGATCACGAAAATGTCCATTTGATCAGCGTTTCGATTCAGATATGAGCACCCAAACGTTTGTGCAAAAACAAATCGTACTCTTCTCGCAAACGTTCGCCTTCATCATCGATTCCGAAACGATTGCGCAATTCGTCAGTTGGGATTTCTTTGGTGAACTCCCTCCAATTCTCGACCAAAACGTCCATGGCACGATGCTTGAGATACTTCAGACCATCCATCAAATCGGCGAATCGGATGACGCAAAAGCAGAATTCTGGTTTCTCCACCACGCGTTTCCATAATGCCGACGCACAAGCCTCTTTCAATCGTTGGAAATCGTACTGTTCAGCCGCATCAACCAATTCCATAATGGCAGCCCGTTGAGAGATCGATGAGTTTGGTCTGGCCGGTGTAAATAAATTCGAGGAACGCCTTCAACGTATCACCGTCTAATGCTGGGAATGGATACGGTTTGCCACTGGTGATCGGTTGATAATGGAACATGGCGGCCAATACTTTCGATTGACGGACGAGCAGTACTCTGTGGCAATAGAATGCTTTGCCATCTTGCGAGATCAATTTCACATTCCAATCCATCGATTTCTCCGGATCTTCAATATCTTGGAACATTGCGTGGAAAAAATCTCTGCACGATTCTGGAGTTGAACTGAACGGATCTTCCATGAACGCGGAGACGGGCAATTTCAACGTGAACATGAATTCCAATGGTTGAGAATTGCTGACGCCGTACGCCTTTTGAAACGCATCACGATCTCGGACTGCGAATTTGAGCCACGTCCAACCATTACCGAGGCGCGTAGATTCGCTGATCGTGTAAGTTTGCTTCAAATCGGTCGGGCTGCCATCTGGCTTCATCAAAACAATTTCCAGCGTGAATTCTTTCACTTCCGGCGCAGGTCCATCCAAGTACCATACGCGTATGCCAAAAGCAGTTTCCGCGATTCCCATATGTCGGGTGGAAAATTGAAATTGCCACAATAATGGAACATTCTTGTACGACGTCACGAAATATTTCTCAATGTCGTTGGACGGCAATAATCGGAATTCGGACCATTCAACTTTCCAATTCGACGAGAATTTGACGTATTGGGAAGCCATTCTGATGCACGGACGAACGGAAAGTACCGGAATTCAATCACTTTCGGACGGTGACTCGAAATACAGGGTTATTATAAAGTAAACTTCACCACTTCGAACACGGTTTTTTCATGATCCACTTGCGATACGAAGCTGAGATTTTAAACTTAGAATGAGGG
>JAQIWJ010001092.1:0-13450 GCA_034695185.1 Discolaimus major
ATTTCTAAGGTCACGCTAGAATCTTGCATCAATTGAAGGAGTAGGATCTCCTTTTCATTCATGCCCTATTTTTGCGGAGGCGTATATTTTTGAAGGATGTTAGCTAGTCGTCCGTCTGGACGGGGCAGGAGTGGCCGATTCTTTTGACGCAAATGGATCATAGTGCCTGGGATGAGAAGGACGGGGAGAAATAGATCTAGTTAATTAAAAAGTCCATACACGCCTGGACGAAACGAGGCCAGTCTCTCTTCATTCTCCCTTCTCAATGACGCAGGAGATGTTCGAATTGAAGAGACACGTTCCATTTCGATCCTCGGCTAAGGCTAGCGAGCATGAAGCTAGCTTCTCTCGTGGGCGAGAATTGACGCTTCCATACCATGGGCCATGGAGTAAGGGTAGCTAAGTCGAGGAATAACTTAGTTATGGTTGGAAAACGTCTTCTGACGAAAGCGGAGGATGATCGAATAAGGGGGGTTCGCCAATATCATTCGGCTTTTCCAATGTCAGAGAAAACTGGTCTTCTCTGAATTCCTCCTCTCACGAATAATATAGCTAAGATTCTGCTATGACTGTAGAAAGCGATTCGAATTCTTCGCCAGCCGCCATGACTTCGGTCAAAGTGGCCGTTCGAGTTCGGCCGTTCAATAATCGAGAATTATCTAAACAATGCAAATCCATCATATCCATGAATGGAAAATCCACCAGTGAGTTTTGGGACAGGTTTTTTGGGCGGATTTATGGCCTGCTGATTTTGAGATCACTGGTGATCCATAAACAAGGCCTAATCCGAGATCAGATCAATGATCAATCGATATCAGTGATCAGGACTAATCGATATCCTTATTTCAGATATCAGCGGATGTAAAGATGGACACGAACGATCTCACGGATTCACGTACGATTATTCGTATTATTCAGCCGACGTAAGTGAAGATTCCCTTATCATTTATCCATTGATCTAAGATCGGTATCCGATTTTTAGCCTAAAGATCCCATGTTCGCGTCTCAAAAAACGGTCTACAAAGATTTGGGTTTGGAAATGTTGGATCACGCGTTCGAAGGATACAACGTTTGCATATTCGCTTACGGACAAACGGGTGCTGGAAAATCGTATACGATGATGGGGAAACCGGGCAACGAAGAAGAGCAAGGAATTATACCGCGTTTATGCAACGATCTATTCAAAAAGATCGAGAAAATTTGCGTCGGAGATAAGAATCTACAATGTTCCGTAGAGGTAAGCTTAAATTTTCATTGATCAATCGATATATTAATGTGTGTTTTTTCAGGTTTCGTATATGGAAATCTATTGCGAACGCGTGCGAGATTTATTGAATCCGAAGAATACGGGCAATTTGCGTGTACGAGAACATCCGTTACTCGGACCGTACGTGGAAGATTTGACGAAATTAGCCGTCACTTCGTATCAAGACGTCTCCGATCTCATGGACGAAGGGAACAAGGCCAGGTAAGTACTAGTCTTCTTCCGGCGATCGACCAATTCCTAGATGGGCTTTGACGGATCTGGATTGCAAGCAAATCCGCCTCTTTTCAGGACAGTTGCTGCAACGAATATGAACGAAACGAGCAGCCGATCGCACGCCGTTTTCACTTTGGTATTCACTCAAAAACGTCACGATGTGGATACGAATTTGGATACAGAAAAGGTAATGAGATGTTGCGGGTATTTATCCGATTCTGACGGATGGCGTCTTTTTTTCCAGGTTAGCCATATTTGCTTGGTGGATTTGGCCGGAAGCGAGAGAGCCGATTCGACCGGAGCCGAAGGCGTGCGTTTGAAAGAAGGAGCCAATATTAACAAATCGTTGACCACGTTGGGAAAAGTCATCTCGGCGTTGGCTGAAATCGTATGTGGCAGTTTTCAATATTTTGAATGTCAGCTAATGGCGAATCGTTTCAGGCGTCCAGCGGAGCGAATGCGGCCAAGAAGAAGAGGAAAACGGATTTCATTCCGTATCGAGATTCCGTTCTCACTTGGCTATTGAGAGAGAATTTGGGCGGTAATTCGAAAACGGCTATGATAGCTGCGATTAGTCCGGCCGATATAAATTTCGAAGAAACGTTGAGCACTCTGAGGTAAGCTAAGGATTCGGCCTGATCAGCCTTGCAGTGATTGGTTCATTTTTTCAGATACGCCGATCGTGCGAAGCAAATCGTATGCCGAGCCATTGTCAACGAGGATCCGAATGCCAGATTGATCCGAGAATTGAAAGCCGAAGTTACCAGATTGAGGGAATTATTGGAGAAACAAGGCATTGATCCGACTTCTGAGATGGGTAAGTCAAAATTTGGTCGCAATTGAGCATATTTGTAAAAGTGACCTCGTTTTCAGCCACCGCACAAATGCAAGGTGGACGTCGTCCGAGTTCATTGACCAGCGTGGATGCGGATACGATCGATCGATTGAAAGCGTCCGAAAAGCTCATGGCCGAATTGAATGAAACGTGGGAAGAAAAATTGCAACGCACAGAAACCATCCGTACTGCGAGGTAAGCCGTTTCACGTCTTCTGCATTGGCATACTGTAATCGATGAAGGATTTCAGGGAAGCCGAATTACGCGAAATGGGATTGGCTACTGGCGAAGACGGAGAGACGTTAGGCGTATTGGCGCCGAAGAAAGTAACCGTTTCTGTTTAAACTGGAGATTTTATGACGGATAAATCCCTTTTCAGCTACCGCATTTGGTCAATTTGAACGAGGATCCGCTAATGTCCGAATGCTTATTATATTATATCAAAGAAGGAATCACGAAGTAAGCATATTTTCTGCTCAGCATCCGCCTGAATGTGTTTTTATGTAACATGGCATACATGAGCCTTGCATTCAGCTTCCACATTTTTACTCCATGAACACTAACAATTATCTCCTTTTTGCAGAATCGGTCGAGCGGAGGCTCCAGTGCGTCAGGACGTGCAATTATCTGGTCAGCATATTGAAAACGAGCATTGCGAATTGGAAAATAAAGACGGTATGCTTGAAAATGCGAACGCGGATTATCAAGAGAAACGCCTGAAGCTTTTGACATTTCCTGGAAATGCCATCCGGCCTCGATCGTGTTTACGATGAACTGGCCAGTTCCCTCGGGGGGGGGGGGGTGAATCCATTCATTTTCCGGGCTTGTTGATTGTCTTGCCTTGTTTTCCTTGAAAGGAAAACACTAAATCACTTCCTTTTTTCCAGGACACGTGACAGTATTGCCGAAATCGGGAGCTTTATGCTACGTGAATGGAAAGTTGGTCACCGAACCAACCGTACTGCATACCGGGAACCGGGTTATTCTCGGCAAATATCACGTGTTTCGATTCAATCATCCGCAAGAAGCTTGGGAAAGTCGTCATAATTTGGCCGCTGCGCATGCGGCCAGCGAAGAACCGTTGGATTGGTGGTACGCCCAACGGGAATTGCTCGAGAAACAAGGCATCGATTTGAAATTGGAAATGGAGAAAAAGTAAGCCTTGCGTAATCGCAAGAAGATTCTTATTATCAATGTTTCATTTTCAGATTGCTGGAAATGGAAGAACAATACAGGAAAGAGAAAGAGGAATTTACAAAAGCATTCGAGAAACAACGTCGAGTAAGTATTAGTTTTGATGAATTCAAGGCCTGGTTATGTCAAGGCGATGTTATTTCAGGAATTCGAAACTCGAATCGAGACCTTACAACGCCAAGTGGATTTAGCTCAAAGCATGATCAGTTCGACGTGTTCAAATTTCACGTGGGATAGTGAACGAGTATTGGGAGCCATTCCTTTGGGTAAGCTATTGTTGCCATGCGGCATCTGGTTGCTGAATGCATCCGTCCAGATAGTGTCCATACGAATTCGATCTCTATTTTCAGAGGAATGCAATTGGTCGGAAAAGGAAGAGCGTATCGTACGTTGGGGATTCAACAAATGGCGCTATCATCAGTTCACTTCATTACGAGACGATTTATGGGGCTGCGCCATATTTCTGAAAGAAGCCAATGCGATTAGCGTTGAATTGAAGAAGAAAGTGAGTAGATCCAAGTTTGATTTGAATTTCAAATGATGCAATCGGATGTAATTTCAGGTACAATTCCAATTCGTCCTTCTGACCGACACCATGTATTCACCGTTACCGCCGGATTTATTACCGCAAGGCGAGGATCTCAGTCGTCGCCCATATCCCAAGACGGTGGTTGCTGTGGAAGTGCAAGATTTGAAGAATGGAGCCGTTCATTATTGGAGCATTGAAAAGTTGAAGTAAGCGGTCTAGTCTGTTGAGATCAGGTATCGCTTTCTGCATGGCAATTTTCCCATATCGTCGGTGCTTGATATTGCTCGATTCTTCGCTCAGCGTTGGCACTGCTATTTGGCCATTGCGGAGGGGCAGTCCATGGAGAATGTTCATGACAGCATCACTCTTAGTGGAGTGAATCGACTGATCGAGGATGCAGGTTAGGATAAGATTAGCTAGTGAGAATCCTGCTGTATGTGCACAGATTTGGCACCAGGCGGGTGATCGATTTTAGTCTGAGAAGACTAATACAGTACTCCCCATGTAGGTTGCTTCATGCTTCCTTTGGTTCTCCGATAAGCGGATGCTTTTCACGCTTATTTTGCATCCATTCCACTGCTTGGCCATGCTGAGGGAATGTTAGAGATATAGATATGGTCCCTGATTTTTACTCTGTCACTGAGTTATGAAATGGGAGATTAATTTGTAGACATCGCTTGGTCCGATTCCGAGCTTTATACAACGCGGACAGCTTCAGTCCATTGATATCACCGGAAGAATGGGAACACGATTTGTTCCAATGCTGGTCCGCGTGCACGAATCAGACCAATTTCGATTTTTGCCGTTTGGTTCCGAACAGGTCACTTTTATGTTCCTGGTTGTTGATTGAATAGCGTTGTGGGTGGCCATCTTTCTCGCTTTTGGTTTGCAAGCACATTCGGTTTATGCTTAGTTTGGAAGATGTCCTTCCAATTAGAACTGGCATGTTAGCTTAGCTTCTCAAATGCATGGCAACTGATTAGCCATGAAAAAGTGACCATTAGCTTTTTGAGCGTGCTCTTCTAATTCCTGTCCTCTCTGCCTCACGCTACGGCTTACTGTACGTTTGAGAATTTGCATTCTAATCAATGCTCTTTTTTATTTCAGGCAACGTCTGGAATTGATGCGAGAAATGTATCACCAAGAATGCGAAGCGTTGAGCCCGTGCAGCCCGTACGAACCAACTATGGAACCGTTGATGGGCACTGATCCGTTCTACGATCGATTCCCGTGGTTCAGATTGATCGGACGAGCGTTCGTGTATTTGACGAATCTACTGCACAACGTTCCGCTCGTTCATAAAGTGGCCATCGTCAATGAGAAAGGCGACGTTAAAGGATATTTACGAATTGGCATACAACGAGTCAGCAAAGGTGAGTGCCTGGGAATAGAGCTTACGAGATTGTGTCGTTCAAATCGAATTTCGCTTTTCAGAAGACGAAGAGAAAGCCGAGCCAAACAAGGGCGTACGTCAATCGGCTAAATTGCATTTTCGCGAGGAGGACTTCATTAAAAGATCGATGAAGAAGGACGCGTCGACGCATAGTTTGAACAATTGCAACGTCCTATTGGAAGAACGTGTGGTCGAAGGGCATAGTGCTGAACCGAACGACGGTCCGAACGGCACTGGTAAGAATGCAGCAGTCAATCATGTGTGTGGAAATTGAAATTTCCCGCCCAAATTTTTCAAAAATTCGGTCAAATTCGAGCAATTTTCGTCAAAAATTCAAATAATTGCGCAACTTTCCTGAATTTTGAGTGGGGGAGGGTGTCAGACATGCATTTTTCTCTAAATTTTTCGCCCAAAACCCCACACATGCAGTCAATGGAAGCTCAATCGAATGAATACAAGTGAATATATATTTCAGAGAACAAATTGAAAGTGGCCGACACTGGGAAACAAGAGAAACAAACGAAATCGGCCAATTGGTACAAGGAATTCGACGTTCCGTATCCGTCTCATATGGTCGATGGCGAGGATTACACATTCCGAGTCACGGTTCTACAAGCGTTGAACGTGTCCAGCCAATATGCGGATATATTTTGTCAATTCAAGTATGAAAAAGTATATAGTTCGCGAATTCAAGGATTTACATTCGCATTCGTTTCAGCTTCCTTCATCGACACGATGAAGCATTCTCAACCGAACCGGTCAAGAATTCGGGCAAAGGTCAATTATCCTTCTACTACGTTCAGAACGTAAGGAAATTCCATTGCATTGGCATCGCAATTTATGACAAGCCTTCGTTTTCAGCTGACCGTGACGATGTCCAAAGCGTTCTTGCATTACGTCAATCATTTCCCCATCATCTTCGAGATATTCGGTCACTTCCAACCGAATCAATCGAACGGCGTGGTGGATTTGGGACCGGAAATACGCTCGCCTGCTGCGACGTAAGCTGTATCACCTTTTCATTGATCTTGGAAATTGATCAGCTTTATCTCTTTAGGCTGAAACGTTTGCCGAATTCCGTATTTCAAACGTCGAATATCCCCATTTCGACGCCGATCAAGTCGCAGAAGATCACGCATTTACCACCAGCCAGGTAAGAAAATGAGCATTCGCCGATCGTAGCTTATCCTAAACCGTGCATTTTCAGCCCGAATCACGTACGAAGCAAATACGACGTGCTGGTATATTTCGAGATTTGCGAATTAGCGCCGAATGGAGAGTATTTGCCAACGTTCGTGGATCATTCGCAAGGATTACCGACGCACGGCGTGTTCTGGATGCATCAGGGTATACAAAGACGGGTACGAATCACAATATGCCACGAGAAAGGCGACGATTTGCATTGGCGAGATTGTCAAGAATTGGTCATTGGTAAGAACTCTTATCTCTCCCCTCTCAATGCATTGGAACTAATCGGACTCTCATTTTAGGTCGCATCAGAAACACGCCGGAATCAAACGAAGAAGATCTGGACGTATTATCGTTGGGCCTATTCCCCGGTCATTATATCGAACAGCCGCAAGACGATCGCGTATTCTTCCAATTCGAAGCGGCCTGGGATAGTTCGTTGCACGATTCGCCGTTGTTGAATCGCGTCACTCAATCCGGAGAACAAGTGTACATGACTTTGTCCGCGTACATGGAAGTGAGTTGCAGTCGAATATTCCCGTTTGACTCAAATGCTAACGATCGATTTATTTCAGGTGGAGCATTGCTGCCAACCGGCCGTATTCACCAAAGATTTGTGCGTGGTATTGTATTCGAGGGATAGCAAGATATCGGCTGCGAGTCGGTGAGTTTGAATTGTGTCTGGTTCGAAACCAGATTGCGCATGTCGTTTCGATTTCAGATCAATCAAAAGTTTATTAACCGGCGCTTACAAGAATCCGGACAGCAATCGAGTTCCTGGCGTTTACGAATTGTTTCTGAAAGAAGCAATGGATTCAGGTAGTCCAGGTATTATTGTGAGCGTGCTCGCTTTATCTTTTGAGTTCCTGAGTTTGGCTGCAAGTTCGAAGAAGCGTAGGATTTAGGTTGCAGTGTCGCAATTCAGTGGCAGGTAATACAGCACATTCATTTTTCAAATTGCACATCTAAATTTGTGTTGATAGCATGGAAGTTTTATTGAAGATTGGTATGAGTGAATCTTTAGTTGAGCAAAGCACAAATTCTTGCATGTTGCAGAATTGAGTAAAATTCGTGTCGAAATTCATGTTCCTATTTTACAGGAGCTCAACGTCGTCAACGTCGCGTTTTGGATACGTCAACGACGTACGTTCGTGGTGAAGAGAATTTGGGCAATTGGAGACCACGCGGCGATTCGCTATTATTCGAACATCAATGGGAATTGGAGAAATTGACGCGTTTGCAACAGGTATTTGCTCTGATCTTGTACTGAAGATGGAAAATACAATATCCCCATTTTCAGGTGGAACGCGTCCGATTATTCCTGCGCTTACGTGAACGTTTGAAGCAACAGAAACCAGCTCAAGATCAAAAAGCCAACGGTATCAAAACGCCAGTGTCACCCACTGAACCGAAATTCCCGATTCCGCATACAGTCACGTTGAACGATCGAGAAAAGACAGTGGCCAAGAAAGTATTGAATCTGATTCATCTACGTATTCCGGTGAACAAGGATGCACCGACTGGTCAAAAGGTGAGCGGTTATTTTTATTGCGTTGATGCAATATTTATGGAATATGGTTTCAGGCCGATCAAGGCGAAGAGAGCGAACCGTCGTCATTGGGCAACAGCATTACGTCCAGTATGATTTCGGATGTGTCGTCGAAAGAGAACAAGTGAGTACATTTGCGTTATTGCGCAATTTGCAGCAATTGGGTTCATCGTTTCGATGAATGAGCATGCTCTACCTTGTATTGGTAGCCCTCTAGCTGAAAGTTGGATTAGGCTGCATTTGCGTATGCTTATGTGCAGTACATGGTGGAGCATTCAGTAGCTGCTTCGATGTATAGGCGTAGATACCGTTCATTATCGACGGCTGCGGAAAACAAACGTGCCATACGTTTTCAATCGGATGATCAGCAGCAACATACGGTTCAGCGTAGGAAAATATCCAGCCCTATTCCTCTGTTGGATGCGAGTTTTATTGGTTCTTCGCATGAACCGCGTAGCCCAAGATCGTTCTTGGAACGGTCGTATTCTCTGATCGAGGATACGGTCATGGCTGTGAAGACTCGATTCAATCTATCTCCAATTCGCGTGCATCAGGATATTTGCGATCCGGAGAGCCATAGGTGCGCATGAATTGCGGGTGTGGTGGCTGGAGTTGAGTGTAGAATGTTCCCTCCTGTTTAGAATGCATGATTTTGAGATTATCTTTGGTCATCACTGATTAGTGATTTTGTCTCTCTGCCTGATCTGCTATTGAATGCAGCTGCTGTTCGCTTCTTGCATGCGTCATATGCATCCATCGGAGCAATATGCCAGAATATTAACAAACGCTCCTTTTTCAGGCATCAACAACAACTGCAGAAAATCGTGAAACAAATGCCGAATTCGCCCAGTTTGGACATGTTGGCCAAATTGAAATCGCGATCCATAGGCGATTTGAGGCAATTATTGAGTCCGGAAGATCCAAGTGAAGGATTGAAGAAATCGTCGAGTAGCAGCCGATTATCTTACGCATCAATGTTCATGCCAGAGGTAAGCAATCGGTATTTGAATTCAAATTCAGTATCAGACACGAAACTTGGATTTCAGGTCACTGAACAACGTGTTGGCGTGGTCATATCCAAGAAAGGATTCATGAATTTCCTGGAAGAGAAAACGCAAGGATGGATAAAACGTTGGGTGGTAAGTGGATTTATAGTTTGCTGCAAAGAGGACAGAAATACAAGGATGCTATTTTCAGGTGGTCAGAAGACCGTACATACTTCTGTTTCGCGATGACAAGGACAACGTTATTCGCGGTATTATCAATTTGGCTCATGCTCGAATCGAGTATTCAGAAGACCAACAGGCTATGCTGAAGGTAAGATATTGATTCTTGAAATTATGATAGCTACTGATACAACTGTATTTTTCAGGTTCCAAACACGTTCTCGGTCTGCACGAGTCACCGTGGATTCCTCATGCAGACGATGAGCAACGAGGAAGTGCACGATTGGTTGTACGCTATCAATCCATTATTGGCCGGTCAAATGCGATCGAAGCAAAGCGGAATCGGTCACGTTCAAAGCGGTGGGAATCACGCCAAGATGCCAACAGCCGTCACAGTGACGTCGTGAGGTTTGTATCATGCGTAGATAGGTGATTTTTTTCTGAAGGCGCATTTTTCATGTTCTCATGTGAGCATTCGTTTCCAATTTCTCATTCTTATCACTGTTCCATTTGATGTACATTTTCTCATCTCCTTTTTCTGTGAAGCCAAAGTGATTTATACATTTCTGATCATCATTCCAATCTAGTCATGTTTTTTACGTAGAGCTTTTTTGCTTTGTGAGTCGTTTTTTTGTGATCGTGGGTGCTGTGTCCCCGGAATTTGATTCATGAGCACGAGTTTAAATTCAGATTTGAGATTTGTAGTGATGCTTTAGTATTCGCGTATTCATGCTTTGTCTTCCTTGAATCGTATTCACGTGATTCAGTGTAGCCATAGGCATATATTATTCACACCGTTGATTTGAAAATTTTTGTGGATATCGCTTCGCTGGCTTTGATCATGCTGATTCAATATGTGTCGTCTATGTTTTGCCAATGAAATCCCCCTTCTTCATGAAGAATATGAATAGTCTTCTTATTGGTATACTGTAACCGCTCAAATGCATCGCATTGGGAGGGGGAGACTATCGGAATAATTTTGGCCAAAACTTCGAGCGTATTTTCGGAATCTAATATGGCCTCTATTGAATCAGAAGCAAAAATCGATCGATCCAGATGTTTCAGTGGACAAAACGGAAAACTCAAATTTTCAAACCTCTGGATGAATATTAGTAGAAAAATGCACATGAAAACATCTTTTCTAGCCTAAGAGCATGCTGAACACGATGGTGGTGTTTATTTTAACACAGAAGCGATTTTGATCAAGTTGATCAGATTATCGATTTTTTGAAATATTGATTTCTGAGTGATCAGACCATGCTTAATGGATGCAGCGTGATCACTTGTCCAGAAGAACATTTTCATACAACGTCTGTATATTTATCTGTGTTCTGAAATCACCGATCGAAAATTATGTGCTCAAGCATAGGCGATTTCAAAATTTGGAATACGTGTGACTAATGAAAGAAATAAACATTTTTTGGGACAAGTTGACGTGCTGATTCTAAAAATCGCATTTACTTCGTCGTACGATCGATATTCAGGGATTTGATCAAAATGATCGATTTCCGATAGAGCGGCGATAATTCGATTTTGACAACGCCAATCGATTCCCCGTGCTTAATTGTCCAGGAAAATATACTCACATGCCATATCTGGTTATTCGATATGAAAATATCGTTGATCAAAGATTACATGCTGAGGAATAGCAATTTCCAAAATGTCAAATCGATAATAATCGTGATCAGTTCAGTGAAAGCATGTTTTCTAGGATAATTCGACACGCTGATCATCGCGGTGTCATTGGTTTTGCTCCAGGACGCATATTTCAAAATTTGATCAAAATTATCGATTTCTGATAAAAGCGTAATTGAACAGTTTTGACGACGTCAATCGATAGAGAATGCTCGATTATGCAGGAAAATGTATTCAGGTGCCTAATCTTGCTTTATTTCCTCAAAAATAATCCTTGATCAAAGATCATGTGTGAAGGATAACCACATTGAAATTTCAAAAATCGAATCTGACATGACCAATGCAACAAATGCATATTTTCTGAGACAGATAAGCATGCTGATTCCGAAAATCAGCTTTATTTTTATATCTGATCAATATTTACAGACATGATCAGTAATCTCGATTCTTCGTACATCGATTTCTGATCGCTTGAACAAGACCACATATTAGGGCATGATCGATTGTATAGGGAAACATGCTTACCTGTAATCTCAATCGTTGAATAGTCACAAAAAATCGATGCCAATTTGCGTGGCATACTGTAACCGCTTACGTGCATTGCTTTGGGAAGCAGTGGAAAATTGGGTAAAAAAAATTTGAATTCGGCTCACGATCAATGATTACGCGAGATATAAATTCCGACGTTTGGCATGCATAAATTCAATGAATAAGCTAGAAAAACCCGCGGCAATTCCCACGGCGTAGAATGTTAAAAATGAACTGATCTCGGTTAATTTCAACGTGAATCCATTCTTGAATCCTTGACCGGCGCAAATCTCATAGGAGGTCAAGTATTTTCGTACGATAGCATCCGAGAGGCCGCTTTCTCGGAATCGTGTACCCAATTTATTCAAAATCGGAAGGAGCGTGGAATTTTTCCTAACCACGAATCCGCCGTTATCGTTATCCGACGTAGGCACCGTATAGAAATGGCATTTCTCCGGCGGATATCTCAATTCGGCCACGGCGGCCGAGAAGGAATTAGTGGACGTTAACCAGACGAGATATAATTTCGGTTCGTTCAAAATCTTTTCCATGATCTTCTCCCTAGCCATGACGAGGGCCCCGTATTTTTGCACCGCTCTTTTCGCTCGATGACCGGTATACGTACGAGGATTGAGTAAAACTTGAGTGGCGCTCGAATTCAACGAAGTGACCACTAATCGACACCGGCCGTCGTACAAACAATCCACGAACGTGGTTAAATTATTGAAGGGCGGATTAACGGATTGCGTTAATTTCTTACTAACCAAGACCCCAGTGTAGGCGTTGGATAATACGACGAACGAAAGTGCCCATAAACTGACCACCAGGACAGTAGCGCTGGGCCTTTTCTGAACTCTGGCGTATTGTCGAGTGATCATGGATAAACTGGCTTCCACGAATTTCCCCAATAATATGACGGGCGATCTCAGACGAAATTGGACGAATATGATCACGGCGCACGCCAGGATTAACGCGGTGATTATCGTTGTCCATACGGGCCATTGAAACGCGTTCACGATCATCCAATTCAACGGCGGTTCGGCGGAGACGGATTTAGTGATCAAGATTAGGTCGGTGTAAAAGAACGATTCGCTGAATCCGACCGCTTGTAATCGATTATACGTGGGCGTTAACGAAGCGTCCGACGTATCCAATTCGCCCCTGTACACGGCGCCGATCAGGCCGCTCAGATTTCTCGAATCCGGATCGTAATCGCCGTAATCGATCGACGGGTATCGTACGAACGTACAATTCGCGCGTAAATTCTCGCATACGTACATGGCCGTTTCGAACGAGTAACCACGATTTGCGCACGTATTTTCGAACGCGCACGCACTGACGTACGGATATTTTTGAATAATCCCGAATCTTATGGATGTATTCGCTTGATTATGGTGGCAATGAAAAATACCGTACGAAAAACGGTGACAATTTCTGAGCATATTATTTGATCACTAGTGTTCGTGCTTCTATCGCAAACTGAATTCCTGATGTGAAATTGTAACTATGGATCATGTGGGCTGTTTTTATGCCCCAAAGGTAGTCATTAGAAAGAATACCAGGGCCTTGCCTACAGACAAGATGAAACCCCCCCGACGACGACTCTGCAACCAGGCTAGCTGACAATGCTTGTGCTTTAACTTATTTTATCCATGTATGCTGAAAATATTTGAAAATTGGTCGTGTCATGTATTATTCAGACACTGTCCAGCAGTTTCTGAATATACTTCATATTTCTGTCGAATCGTACCAAAAAATCGAGAGGGTTTATCCAATTTTAGTAAAAATTTACAATGTAGACATTTGGCAGGATTGCCTGTGATAGTTCAAATATATGGAATATGATGACCAATCCCATCGATTATCGAGAGGCTTACAGCATGCCATTTTTTGTACACCATTCTTGACATATCTTGCCCCATGCTGAACTTTACAGCATAGAGGATGTACTAC
>JAQIWJ010001093.1:0-13431 GCA_034695185.1 Discolaimus major
GTTCTCCCCCTGTGCTGAGTGCCAATAATCCTTCATTAAACCTTCGGATCAATTCCTGAACAACACTAGATTTTCAACGAGGAAATGAGTTGGATTTTCAATTGCGTGCACTGATCAATAGTGATCAGCGCAGTGATCACTCTGATCACACATGATTAGTCCGATCAGATCCCATAAAATGTGAGCATCACAAAAATCAGGCAAATCCCTGATGAATGCCAATCAGGACCTCCAAAACGGGCCCTTTTTCAATGCTCTCATCATAGCCTGATGAGTCAAAATCAGAAAAATCGATTTCAGGATAATGATGTTCAGTAATACCAGCATTTGGGTGGTGCCAAATTTCACCAGCATCAATTACGAGATGGTGGAAAATGCGACCGATTTCATCGATTTAATGACCACTAGCCAAAATGTACCCCCGCCGCAGCAGGAAGAAGAACTTTATACATTATCGAAAGCGGAATTAGTGATATTTTTCATCGTTTACGGAGCCATAGCGTTATTAGCCGTTTTCGGCAATCTATTGGTCATTTATGTTGTATTCACGTGTCCGAGGTGAGGAATGTGGGGTCCGCAGGACCCCACTTTGGGGCCCAGGGGCCCCAAGATGACCCACTGGAACCCCCGAGTGCATAAATATTTTTGCAGACTTCAAAATACGACGAACTTCTTCATTGTGAATTTGGCACTAGCCGACGCGATGACCGGTTTACTAGCGATTCCGTTCAAATTTCAAGCCGCGTTATTGCAAGTTTGGAATTTGCCTCATATCATGTGCAGCGTAGTGACGTTCATCGAAACGGTCACATTATCGGTCAGCGTATTAACGCTGGTCTCCACCGCGGTGGACAGATTTCGAGCGGTCATTTGGCCGACGAAAGCCAAGATGACTAAATCGTGCGCGAAATTAATCATCATGTGCATATGGGCGTTCAGTGTTGCGTTCTCGATTCCGTACGGCGTCGATCATCGAGTCGTATTTTATCCGTCGGCCGAAGAAATGGCCAAGATGTTCGAGAAAATGGGTATCGCCAATGCCACGGATGAGATGATAAATGCCGAGAGATCGCTTCAATGTCGGCCCGTACACGAGGATCAACTTTGGTGGCAAGGTTAGGTCCATCCGCGGCTTTTTTTGCATGGGAAATTTCCGCATATGCTGTACTTTACAGCATGGGCCATGGCCAGCTACAGTATGCCAAGAAACGCCTGTGGGCGTGTACAGTATGCCCTTGGGCATGCTGATTGCTACCAAGGCATAGAATATCGTATATCATACCAGGGCGTACTGTACAATATGGCATAAATGCTCTTCTTCTTGATAAATTGACTACTGGTCTAAATCATGAATGTAGATTTTGGTATTTTTCGCTGTCTTTACCCGAATCCTCAATTACGCACCCCATCTTCGTACATACTAATTTGAACGCTATTATTCTGTTCTGTCTTATCGATTATCAATTGGAGCATGGATATGGACAAAATTACACTCAGATAACATTACGCAAAAATAGCATTCAATTTTGTATTCAATTATCAGCGAATTCTAGACTCCTACTTATTTGGCTACGGCCAATACAAATTTCAGATTTTTTGAATGCTAAATTTGCCTTGCATTTTTTGGATAATTTGATTCTCCTGTCCAGCAGAAGTGGACGAGCGGTTACAGTATGCCACGAATGCTGCATTTTAAAACTGACCACTTTGATCACCCTGTCCTACTGTAACACATGCAAATTGAATGCTGAACTTTACAGCACGAAATGGCCATTTCTGCCAAAATAACCAATCAAAGCTCCCATCCTACGAGTGTCTCTAGAGGGGAAAACGTCCATTGAAAAAAACTCATCTGCCTTCCATAAGTGGCGTGTTTGTGTTTTTGATAGTTTGAAAATTCTCAAAGGAACATTGCACTAATGAAGGAAAACGTCATTTTCTCTTGGAAAAGTAATTATCTCTACCAGCCAATATTGATTGTATGTTAAGAGCATGTGTATTTGCGGACTGGGCAATGATAATCTGATCATATTATCGATTTTCGATATATGCCGTATGGCATCCATGAAATAATCCTTCATGGCACTGATCACCAATGATCAGGTCGGTTTTCAAAATCAAACGATAAAAATGCATTAGCATCCTTCATGACCTCCCCAAATATCCCCTGATCACAGCTGATCAATCAATATTTTCAGCCTACAATATCTATTTGACAATTATCCAATATTTCGTGCCTTTATTGATTATCGATGGTGCTTACATTGTGATCGGATATAAAGTATGGTTAACGAAGCCAATGATCGATGTCCGAGATGAGCGGAGTAGAATTTTTGAACAAAACAAAAGAAGGGTATGCTTGGCAATCGATCGATCTGATCGATCGATCAGTAATGAGTTGATTAATCGATTTTTTTTCAGGTAGTAAAAATGCTGATCATCGTAGTTGCTGTATTCACGTTTTGTTGGCTCCCATTGGAAACTTATCTTGTCCTCAATGAGGTAAATTGCGCAATCTCGAATAGCGGTTACAGTATGATTGGAGATGGTTTTCTTACAGGTGCGGCCGGATGTGAATAAGTAAGGGATCCAGATGACCCCAGGGGTCATATAACCCATGACTCATGTCCAACCTGATTTGTTCCAAATCAGCTAAAAATTTGGAATTTTTCAGCTTCTATTATATCAATATCATATTCTTTTGCTCTCATTGGCTAGCCATGAGCAATAGTTGCCTCAATCCAATAATCTATGGAATTTATAATGTGAGCATCCATTTTTTTGAACATTTCCAAATTACTGAATCCGATCATATTTCAGGAGAAATTTCAACGCGAATACAGGCGAGTATTCGCCAGTTGTTGCGGAGTGATGCCGGATACGAGACCGGATACTCGTACGATGATGCCAGCATTGGATTCGCAAGAAACCGTATTCCTAAGAAGCGATACTTGCGACGGAGCATTGCTCAATAGTTGCCATTACTATATCGCCAGCGAACTTGGCAAGGATGACGATTGATCAGGGTGTATCGATTATTTTCTGATCATCCTGTTCATGATTCGAGTTTACATGCATTATATACATTTTCCAAACATAATCAATGTACATTTGAAAATACAAATGATCAGATAAAATACGAATGTGAATCGACTAGAGGTTATATTTTGTGCTCAAAATGATAGCTTGAAAAGTGCACATATGTACAGCTAGATTGAAATGTGCACAAATATACAATTGGCAAATCCCAATATGGGACATAGGAAATTAGAAAGGCGATGATATCTTGACCATGTCCGGATAATCACGTTTATCCACTTGATCATGTTCTCCAGAAATACGGATTCGTGCTGAGCCGCCGTATGAAATTGTCGTACCATTTTTGAATAACCGACACAGGAACGTATGCTTCATTCGGCTTAATTTGATTCCCATCGGCCGGCTGAACCGCGAATGATGAAGCGTAATCCACGAAATTCTCGAGCATCTTCTTGCCGAATTCCACGAAAGCATCGACCGGTGCCGTTGTGGATACAGACGTGTCAGCCGGCGTCAATGATTTCACTTGTTCCATTGGTTCGATTGATATTCCGATTTGAGCCGTTTGTTTGGCCGGAAGCAGTGCGTTGCCGAACATGCCAGCGTTCTGGTTTGGATCCGATGCTGAAAAATGATTCTTCTCAGCTGCTATCACTGAACATGTGAAGAACTTCAAAATTCAACTTACACGGCTTCCATTTCGTGATTCGAAATATTGCACTCGGCTTATCATTGCTGATATATCCCAAATACTGCCACGATGGGCCGCCGTCGTTTTCCGGATAACTGAAGTACACTGAAAAAATGAAGCAGCTGTTATCACTGTTCCAATGTAAGTTGTGATAAATTTTACCTGCTCCAGCAAATCCGTCGGGAAACGGCTGTTGACCAGTCAGAAAAACGACCAGATGGTTGACCGAATCGGCATTGACCAGTGAACATAGGCAATGCGTCATATCCACCTGTACGAAATCCGTTTGGACCTGAAATAATGTGTTCAATTAAAAACCAGAAATTCATGCGAATAATTGCATGACTTTTTCACAGGCATAGCATGTACCGAAAATATTGAGACCTTCATAATTATGATCATGTCAATGATCAAGATTTATCAAAACAAGGCTTACGTCTTACCAAACGTCCGGCTACCAATACTCCAAACATGACGTAGTTTCGGCCGTAATAAACAAATTACTGAATAAATAGGTGCTATCGCATATCATAGACTTCAAATCCAGGCACAACTCGATGTCCACGATCAGCAGAATTAAAATATTTCTGTTTTAACAATGATCTTGTCGAATTAGGCAATTGATTACGGATATCATGAATTTTTCCAAATTCCTTGATAAACTTGCAAAGCCGCCAGCTAGCGGACGACTCGGTCTGGCGAGACCTGCTTACCACACCATTCAAACGTGATTGCGGGAAGCATACTTTACACGTAACTACAGTACACCGTCCAATGTCTGCTACTCGGCGGTTATTTTGTCTTCGAGGAAATTCGGAATTTTATTGAAAATCGCTAAAATCATGTCATTTCTCCCTGTATCTTCGATATTTACAAGATACTCTCGATTTATTCGACCACCATCGATCCTCAGAACACTAATTTCAAGCTCAAAATCGACGGAATTCTCGAATATTGATGAAAATAAATTCTCAAAACGCCATATTCCGGAATTACGATTGAGCAGGAACATTAGTCCTCGCGAATTACAACGATTAGTGTCATCGCGGCGATATTTGACCGAAATCCGTACGGATGACGAGAAATCGCAATATCAATTTTCCAAAGAATTCGTGGATTTCCTAATCGTTTGGTGCTCGTCGAAATCACGCGAAATTATGGCCGGAACTTTCGAAGCGGTGGAAGCGTCGAATTGTATTGCTTTTATTTTGTATTCTATGAAAGAAACATTGAAAGAATTGAAGAAAAAGAAATCGCCTCGACGCGCGTGTTTGGACGAAATGAGTCGATTATACGCGTTGGGATTACAGAAATTGACGATGGCCGAAATCGTCAGTGAAGAACCGCAGAAAGTTCATCGGATTCTATGTTATTACGCGGATGCGTGTTGCAATTTCGATTACGACCCGAGCGATCCGGATGTGGACGTTTGGCCGTCTTGGTTCGAAGTGGCCAAATTATGGTTAGTAACCGTGGATTCGGTGGCCATTTGGGATGCGGATGGTGCGAAATTCAGCCAGGAGTTCACTAAAGTAAGCCATTAGGATTTGCATTTTACAGTTCGTATATGCCCGCTCTTTTCAGGCATACGCGTATTTGTTATCGATCATCATCGACGTCACTTTACGATTTCGACGCATCGAGGAATTTCGAGGACTCCAATCGGCGTGGGAATCTCGAATCTCGAACCACGTCTCGAATATGAAAGAACGGAATCAATATATTCTCAGTTTGCGCATGGCAACGTTATCCCAACAACACGAGGTGGAATTTACGGACATGGTAGCCAAGAAATTAGCCAAAAGTGGTAAGCAGCGGTCATTTGAAGAATATCAATTCCGAATTGGTCAGAGGCCAAAGCCTGAAAGAATGGTCGGGGAGAAATTGAAGCAGGATGAACAGTGAAGCCAAAGATATCGTTATGTGCTTCATGTTTTGAAAGGCGAGTAATTTTGTTGCCTGTCTGCTGGCAATACATTTCGTTGAAGACCACCTTTGACATGTGGTTTTGCTTGTATTGAACTCTGGATTAGCCTGTTTTCGCGATGCTAAGCTAATCCGATGTTAGCATTCTTCATGCTTAACCATGCCCTATTTGTTCATTCGGCTAAAACGCGTGTTCTCGAAAGCGGCTCCTGTGTACGCCCTATTGATTGCCCTGTATTTCTCATGCGTCAATACGCTGACGTAGGATTCCGTGAACTGCCTGTTCAATAGGCGAGTGGTGAAGTGCAGATGCACTCAATCCGCTTCGACCAATCAGACGCGTGTACTCGGGTTTAGTACATTTGCTCTCATTCGAGTGCATCCGTTCCGAAGGCGGCTGCAGGGCATCGATTGCCACTCGTTTTCCAATACGCTGCTGGGTTTACTGCGTCAATTTTCAACGAAACGCCTTCGTAGTACGGTTGTCGAAAGACGATTTGAAGTCTACAGGATAAAGGTCTATCCGTTGTTCTTTGAATCATTCGTTCTCAATTCGAACAATTCAGCTATTTCGCTGAGATAAGCGGTGTAATAGCCTGATTAAGGGCCAGAGATCGAGCATTCTGGTCCCGAAGTTACTGAGATCTTTGGGAATGGTAAGGGCATGGGGTTCTGCTAATCGATGCCTGTGCTGCGCAGCTGGTACAGCATTCTGGGACACCGTATCTAGGTGTCCCAATTTTTGGCAAAGATTGAGCCACGAAAATCGTGACTGGATGTTTCATGATATCCAAACAATGTATTGATGTTGTTCATGTTGCCTTAGGCCGAAAAAGTTGTTTGGGCGTACAGTCTAAAAATTCGATTATGGAATCTACCCGATTCCATCAGCATGCTTTCAATCTTCGGATTCCTTGGGGGCTGATCTGATAAGTTGAGAATGTAGGCTGATCGTCAGCCCCTAATCCTAAGCTCCTTCTGAAGGCATACTGTATTAGTTTGAATGCACCACATCACCTCAGCGTTTTCTAATATCCCTTCTATTTTCAGGCACATTCGGAAACGGATCAATCCAATATGAACGTGGATAATCAATTCTCGGATAATCGATTATTGCTTCTCTCAACGGCATCCTCATCGATCACGTTGAACAAGGAGAAAGATCAATGCACGGACAGCGAGACATGCACGCCGATTTCGCCCGTTTCGTTCGCCGATATTCTCAAATTGAAACCTCGATTGGCCAAAGTGCACCGGGCGGTTCAAGCGTTGGCCCAATGTCAATTGATCATGGGATTAGTGTGTTGCGGTTTGGGAGCTTTGTACATCCTCAAACAAGGCTTGATCGCTCGCGTATCGATCGGAATCGCGGATGGATTCTATTTTATGCTGACAGGTAATATCAGATTTTCTCAATATCAATGGCTCATGAATACAAATCTTAGTTTTTCAGGTCTCATTGGAATTTGCGGGTCGTTCACGTATCGTCGAAGTTTGGTCATTGCGTACATGGTCATGTCGGTCCACAGCACCATCTTATTCGCTCCGGCTTTAATCGGATTCTCCGTGGTTACCATGTTATTGGAACAGCAAGGATGTTCGTTTCAATGCGATTTCCTCGCAGGGAAAGTCTGCCGTCTTCTGTGTCAAGATACCACGCAATGGTAAGCATACTCGGATTACGGTATTCGCCAGTCTCAATGCATCCCCTTTTAGGGATTGGGCACCGAATGAATCCGGACGGAATGTGGATATCGGTCTGATCGTGACGGCGTGTTTCGAATTATTATTGGCACTATCGTCAGCCATTCTCTGCTGCAAAGGTGTACGTGAAGCGTTCAGTTTGGTGGATGCGGAAACGTTGAAAAAAGTCGTCCATATTTCATCGACTCCTGCGGTAAGTGTTGATTTTGAGGCGGTTTTGTAGCGGCCATATGGATTTGGCTGAGCTTATCCCATGACGATGCATTGCCATGCGAGGTTCAGAAATTGATACCTGCTGTTTCTTTTCAGACGACAGATGTGAAGCCAATGTTCAAGCCACTGCTAACGGTCGGATGAATCTCATATGATGCAAATGGAATGTGATCGAGCAATTTTCGATCATTCGAATCTGCACAGACGTTTACAAAGTATGAATATAGAAATCGTGATTGTATTTTATACTTCCCATTTTGCATATTATCGATAGATAATGCATATTATGTACTTCCTCTGGCTAATATCGATCGATTCTGTCTGCCGAATTTCTTATTCATGCTATACAGTTGATTATGTATGATCTATCGATTTTTGTATATATCGAGCAATAATGGAAATCGGGATTTTGAGAATTTTGTGATTAATCAGATTCGGATATTATCCGATCATTGCTTTATGAAAATGTGATTTTGGTATCGATCGATTGCGCAATCATGTGCATTATTACGTGGATGAAATACCAGTGAAACATATGGCAGCTATTGAAAGCTGCTCCGAAATTTCGAATCAACCCAGTATTGAAAGCGAGAAAAATTCCAGCTTTGCATAAACGAATAGTGAAAGAATATTCACGAAACCGGTCTTCGTGTTAGCAAGATCCGAAAATCCGCTTTTTCACAGGTGAACTAGTTTTTCTCAACATAAATAATTGCCTATACTATGCTAATTTGAAAAAAGCCCCAGAAAATAAGCATACTGTAATCGAATAGGTCATGAATGTTTTCGAATTTCCTCAATGCTTCTTTTGACACAAATCGATTTGAAGCAAACGCGCAATGCTGGGATCTTTCGCCGCGCCTTCCAAGAATTCGTTGAGTGTAATTTTATTATCCCGATTCTTGTCCAATTGTTGGAACATGAGGCTGCCGACGGTATCGGCCACTTTCTCGTCGTACGTCCCGTACGCTTGGGCTTTATAAATGGCCTGAAAATTTCGGCCGGATTGCGCAATTCAAAATTTTCAAAAATTCAATTTCTCAAAATTGCGCAATTTTCAAAATCAAGGCATACCCTAACGCGCAATTTGCATTGCTCAAAACTGCATGCTCGAAATTTGCACGATTTCATTGCTAGAAATTGCGCAAATTTTCAAAATCATGTACCCTAACTAGGGCGTGCATTTCGGTATTGGTAATGTATCCATTCCCGTCCGTATCGAACATTTGGAACGCCAATCTCAGCTTCTCGTCTTCTGGTCCGTGACGAGATGCACTCAAACCGACCAAAAATTCTGCAAAAAAAAACCAGCACGCGTCGCATTTTGAAGCTCATGATTGCGCAATTCGGCAATTTACCGCGAAAATCGATAGTGCCATCTTTATCCGCGTCGTAAACGCGATAAATCTGTTCAACTACCGCTTTCGGATCACCTTTCGGATAATGCTTTTTATACAGCCTGTAATATGGGGCCAGTTTTCTGGTGGGAGGGGATTACTGTAGGTACGGTTTACTTCTCCAATGCTTCTCTGCTGAGACGCCCTTTGGGATTGGATTTAACGAAATCCTTATGAAAATCACGGATTTCCTGCTCACTCAATCCGGTGTGATGCAATAATGCTTGCATATCATTCGGAGTTAGTTGACTTTGTTTGGCACCCATGATTTGAAAATTTCTGCGGGAAACTGAAATGGGATTACTGTAGCTGGAAAATAGGCTAGTCTGGGCCAGTGGCCGGCGCTTAAAAATGGGATTACTGTAGCAGGACAGGGAAAATCGGCTCGCCTGGGCTAGGTAGTATAAAAATTTTGCTAGACTAAAATTTCTCCAATGTCGATGTATAAAGGCTAGGAGAAAATTTACCAGAACTGTATGCACAGCAGGGAGATTTTACGTACCAACCCCAAAGGGTGGCCTCTTTTGTGACTAAACTCGTACATAAAAACCTGTTTGAACTGTGAATCGGCGTCCCAGGCGACATTTTGAAGGAAAAACCAGGCCTCAGATGGGTGTGACAAAGCAGAAAAACATTCAAAATAGCATGGAACATAGAATGTGATTCTATTTTAACAGCAAAAACCCCCTCTTGGTTTTTCTTCAGAAGGGCGTCCACCAAACCTATGTTGAAACAGAAGCTTCGAAATTGCTTCTAGAATGCGTGGGTAGAAGGGGTGCTGGAGCATCTGGTCGTGAATAAGCCTCGTGTCATGCGTAAAAACATGAGCAATTTCTTCCAATCCGATGTGTGGTTAAAAATAATGAGCCTATTTTGCTTAGAATTGATCGAAATACTTTCTGGTGTAGAAAAGCGAGCTGTAATCGGTTTGAATTTTCGAGATTTTTGCTTCCTCTTTTTCGATGCAATACATTTCATGTGAGCAAAATATTTGTATCGCATATTGGACATATCGATTGATCTGATCAGCATTGAATTGGACGTGCTTTCTCATCAGAATGCGTTTACACTAGGCTGAGGTGTGATCAAAGAGCAATAGCCGAATTCGGCCAATCACAGCCAGAGGGCGTGGCTTAGCCTGGTCACGTGACCACGTTTGCTGAGTACTGGCCCGAGGCAAATGTCCAGGAAATCGATTTCCGCATAAACCGATTCACAAAATATCGATTAAAAATGTATGCAATATAAAAAGGCTTCTCATGTCAGCCTCCGCTAAAAGCGGTTACAGTATACCAACCACGAAAATTGAAGCCGGAATTTTTTGATCAGAAATCATTCCAAATCACAGTACATACATTCGAACCGAAACGAGTATTCATTGAAATCATCCTTGTCGTCATACCGATCATATATTGATCACATCGATCACGCGCATCGATCATCGCCTTGAACGTGAATGGTGACGTTTCTTTTCGTCCGAACGCGACGCTCGTCGTTTCTCCGGACGCGACGGTGGATATTGACGCGGATCACTGCGCGGAGACGTCGGTTGCTTTCGATCGGAATACGCGTACCGTGGCGGCGTACGATACGAAGGCGGAGCGATATCCGGCGGAGCCAAACGTTCGGACGAGACACGAGGCACCGAATCTTCACGCCACGACGGTCCTTCCGAATTTCGAATCGAATGACCTCGACGATCAGCATCCATTCGGACCCCACTACGTTCTGATGTGGAAGCTGAAAAAAATGCATATTTTTTCATTTGGCTCGAATAAGATTCAAAATTCACTTACGTTCTTTGACCGCTTCCTCGATCAATTTGGCCGCTTTCACGGAATCCACTGCCAGCGTATCTTGCACTTTCTGTTTGACTAACGATTCGGGCGGCAACGTTTTCCAGGCCAAGAACGAGAGCAGCGTGATCAATACGCTACTCATGAACGTGATGACCAAATTGACCAAGGCGTAATGGAAGAGGTAATTGACGTGCGGCATCGGCGCTAACTTCTTCTCCATCTTGCAAATCTCGTTGACGTTTTCCGACGTCTCGTCGAACGCGCACGCGGGATCGAATTGTTGCACATCTTTCACGCGTTTGCAACAGGAGAACGGTCGAATTTGTTTCTTCCAACCTTGCCTCGTACGTACGCAAGCCGATCGAAATTCCGTACGATTTCCGATGATCATGGTGACGTGTTTGAATCCTGGCCTGAAAATAGAGCGCATTTTTTTTATCATGCACCTGACCTCCCGGCTGCTATTCTCAGATTTCCTGAATCAGGATTATGATTGCTCGATCCTGATCTAATCCTGATCTCCAAGTTGAGAATACCGGTGCAGATGCCCCCCAAAATTGGGTATGATTCAAAAATCACTTACCCATAATCACTGGTGCCCCTACCGCAACATTCGGCTTGCATTTGAATTCGATCAACGACGTAACGCCAAACCACGTTCCGATCCAAACGATTGTCCAAAATCGTGTATTGACGTACGCCGCAGCCCAGCATTCCTTCGGTCAATTTGGCGGTTTTATCACGGGCCAGAAACGCGCACACGGTGAACGACGTAGCACCCAAGAATAGCAATGAACTGAGCACGATGAACATGACGAGCATCCAACGTTTCTCCAATAGAATCGCGAACGAGGCCAGCATTCCGATCACGATGGCCGATACCGTAATCCCCAACGAACCGTGCAAGACCATACGAACGAATTTGGCATCGCTTTCCGCATCCTTGCATGATTTGCTGTCCTCCTAAAAGCAGTATTTTCACGAGACTCATTATTGACCAAAAATTGGGCAAGTAATTTTGACCTCGAACAAATTCAGCATTACGTGCAGTAGCTGTTTCGTATCGTACACTGTCCAATAGCTGCCCAATGCGACGGTGATGGAAAATAGAATAGACCAAAATACGCTGATCATTTGCAGAATACGCCATCCGGTCGATTGAGGCAAAGGCATTCTTCTCGTATTCGCAGATCCCGACTGAACGCAACCGCACACCGGATGCCTCTGCAGATCTGAAACCAAGATGCCTGTTTACCTGGCAATTTTTTATTGAAATTCGGAATGACCCGTGTTTAGGCCATGCCTTGACCCTGATCAATTGATCAGAAGACCACATGGAAACACAAACGACACCGATTCTTTGCCCTCCATCATCGCGAAAGGAGGGGAAGAAAAAATTGCATAATTTTCAAGAGAATTATTCTCGAGGCTAGCTAATTTCATAAAAATTGAATTTTAGAAAACAGGGAGTCCATCAAAAAGCTAATTATCTCATTAGATATTCGAAAAATCACGAATTTTCATCAAGAAAAGCCAAGAGAAGCCTTCCCCGTTGGCAAAATACAACCATTCGTTATCTCAACGTTGACCCAAAAATGAAAACTGCAATGAAAACATAGGCCCAATAATTTGCCTTGTTCAATGGGAAAACATGATAAATGTGAGCCAGCCACTCTGCACATCACGTGACCGAGCGCGAAAGGCTCTGGCCAATCAGAACACGCCGTTAGCAGAACGCATGATTTTCAGGTTAGATGTTTTCTGGAATCGATTTTATCGAATTTCTCGATAACGATCACGATTACAGGGCTGAAATTTTTTAAAAGCATTGGCCGTCGGGTCCACTACATTCCCTCAAAATATCATCGAAATTGGTCAAGCCAGAAGGCTTAAAATTTAAATTTTCGATTGGCGGTAAATATTTTTTCGGATTTCGAAATCGGTTTTAAGCAATTATTTCCTGATCGGTATCGATCTGGGGGTTCACAATTGGCAGGAATATAGACCCACCGGTCCCCATGTTCGTGCAAAAAATCTTCGATATTTATCAAGTGGATCGTCCAAAAATCGAAATAATCGATTTCAAAAAACATGCGTGTTTTTGACATTTTATCGATTATCTCCACGACGGTACGGATTTGATCGATGAATTTTGGCACCGATGTGGGGGTTCAGGTTCCCAACATTTTGGCCAAAAAAATCATGGAAATCGATCAAACACAAGGCGAGAAATCGCGAATTTTCGATTTTCCAAACTCCCGCCCACTTTTAGAGAAAAGTGAATTTTGATACGAAAAAGTTGGAATTATGCATGGAAAATGATCAGCAACATTACAATAGCACTTATCAGTATCTGAAAGAGGTTCTTGTAAACCTTGTTATCATACTTTGGCAGAAATAACAAAATTGGGAAATTCTATAGTACATCTGGGCATCCTTTTTAAAAAGTCCGCTCGTAAGCTTGATAATGATGATATACCGATGAAGATAATACGTTTTCCTGATAAGATAAACATTCTGCTTCTTTTGGCGTTGTCAGATTTCAAATATCACGCACATTTATGAATGACTTCCTGAGAGAATTCACCCATTTTCAGAATGGAGGTATCATTTGAAAAACTGAAAATGGCTGATTATGACATATTTTGTAGAGCAAATCATG
>JAQIWJ010001094.1:0-13412 GCA_034695185.1 Discolaimus major
TTTGGTATATTCAAAAAACTGGTCACTGACCACATGCCAAGCTCAGCACGCTGAGCTGATCACTGCTCACTCATGCAAAGAAAATCATTTGCAATTGCACATGTACAGATTCCTGCTCAGCACAAGAATTTCAAAATGGATTCATGTCGAGATGGTTTTTGAGCTGTTTGATTTTGACAACATCGTCTACCATTTGAATAAACATGCAATTTTTCAATTCCAATCTCATTGATCTTTGCATTGCATGCTGCAATGCAGGCCTGCAGTATGCCTTCTTTCCACAAGCATTGCTTTTTCAAATCAGTGACTTCCAGTTGCAAGAAGTACAGAAAGTTTCCTGCCAGTCAGCTAAGGTCAATCCTGGAAAGGTGCAAACCTTACTCGAAATATCCTATTTCTGACTCACCACATTATCTACAGTACCCCAACCCTCGAAAACTGATTAGCACCCAACCCTTCTTGGCCATCAAAACTTTTCCCCTCTTTCGTCATTATCCCCCAGAATATAACCGTGATTGATTGATGGACGCGTTTCGAGGCCATTTCGTCAATGGAGCAAAAATCTTAGCCAAACAGCAGCCGGAAGAAGCAGACTGATTTTCCAAGTATTTTGTGCTGCCGTAAACGCTTCCGGCATTGGCGCAACAACAAGGGGTCTGGCTCAGAGAAAAATCCCTCTGACGAGACATAGTTTCAATTTTCCTCAGTTTGTTTGGTGAATATAGAAAGAACGTCAGCTGATCTTCGACTGGACGGTTTTGAATTTTCAAAGGGCATTTTGTGGTTATTCTAGTGTAGGCAGAAATTGCGCGATGCGTTTACGTAGGGCAGATACAGCATGGGGGGGGGGGGGGATTGCTGAATTCAAAATTTTCGGAATTTGAAAATGGTTAGACGGCATGCATTTTTGGGCAATGCCAATGCATGTGCGTGTGATGTGATTGCTTATTACCATTTATGGCTTTGAATTTTGGGAAGATAATCAATGGATAATGCACGAGCATTGATTAATAAGCTGAAATTGCATGCCATTGAAAATAGGTAAATGAAACATCTGTGCAATTCACAAAATGTACCCGTGGTGCATTTGCTGATCTTATTTTTGTATTCAAATGAAATGCTGGTCTCAATGCAGTCGCTCGCTATCTCCATCTGTTATTCCCATCCCAAATTCTCAAAATCCAAAAGTCGAAAATTTCAATCTCGCATCAGACAATGCGCATAAATTTGGTTGTGGTCAAGCGTTTTCCATAATCTGGGATGATCATTTTTTGGCCAAGGTCATGGGGAATTGCATTTTGCAATGATCTGAAAAGCGTTTCCATGATTGTTTACCAGTTCAAACCAGCAGCCTATACTTCTGACTTGGAGATTTGCTGCACTCAAAGCTGAAGGCCAATTTTTTCACGCTTGCAGCATGCGTGCAAAATTGTCGGTTCCAAATGCATAATTTCTTCTTCGTACGTGGCCAAGGTCATGATATGGCAAGCAATGTCGTCGAACTTCTACCTTCGCTTTGAAAGCACTGAATCACACATCCAGCATATTCATGGATGATTGGAGGTATCGATTATTTTCTGCTCATGATCATGCCTCCAAAGGCATGACACAGTGCCTCAAATATTCAGAGCTTTGACCACAGGTTTCCGATTGAGAAAATCAGTGCAATGTTTCATGATATTGATCACTTCTGATGCCATTTATGGATTCTTCATCAGCAATGATTACACGCCGACCGTTTACCATTGGCAAATTTTGGCATTGAGTTCCTTCGGACGACATTTAGCAAGGCTTTCGTAGCTGTTTTATATGGTGCAATTTTCAATGTTGCGTAGTCTGTGTATGGCCCCAAGTGTCAAAATGTTAATTTTAAACAGACAAACGAAAATTTTCTCACTGTTCCTTGCTGCTTCACCAGTCACATCTGAACTTGCACCTCCATAGCATAAGATCAATGTCCTTTCCTGTGAATTTGCAAAGATATTTTTGGCATGACGAACCATGAAAGGCCATTGGGGTGACAGATTTGGATCAGCATGGCAGAATGGACTGCCAATTCTACCGATCAAGATAAGGAATTGCATTGATTTTTGATTTGTCCAATGATCATTCGATCGTCCAGAAAGATTAGATCACATTTGTGGGCCAGTTTATCACTGTTATCATATTCAGCAAACTTTTGGATATCCATTGGAAAGCACAAAATAATCAATTCAGCCGATCATGAGTTATGATTAATTTGATGGGATATTTCGAATGCTGTATGCAAATTAAAAAAATTCTTCTTGTATCAGAATCAGAAAGTGATCTAAAATTGCTAACTATCCATGACTGAGCGTTTGCATCAGAAGTGCATTGAAAATGGAAGCATGTTGATGCTTGACATGAAGCTGAAGAAGTTTCGCAAACTTGAGAAAACCATATTGATCCAAAATGCATAGATATTTGGTTAGAAAATATTGCTCATGATACCGATGCGAACCATTTTGCATACGTTTTACAAAAGGGCATCCCAAATTTTGGTTCATCTAGTGACCACCGTAGCCATGGTCACAATGCTTCAAGTCTGAATTCACCATTTCATTACAGACAGCAGTGGCAATTTGATGCTTCATATTTGCATTATAATCTAGCCATTTTCGTGCTAGTAGATCTCATTACCGAAGGTGTAAACCATACCTCCATTCGCATGTCACAAATTTACATTGATTATAATTTGCTCACCTTTGATGAGCCGATTTATAAAAGCAGCTATTCATTTGCACCCCTTGGCGGCTCCTTTTCATCATACCTTTTCCCAAATAATGCATAATCCCATTGACATTGCAAATTCGTTGCTAATGAAAAATTCATATCCCTTCCGTTATAACCAATAAGTGAATTTTACATATTTGGCAAGGGCGTATCATCTTGCTGTTGATAATGCTAATTGGCAGCTGGCATCTGCACTGGACATTTCAGGCGAAAAAGCTTTGACTAGAGGTTGCCAATTGAGAAAATCAATGCAATTTTTCAGAATATTGATCACTTGTGATGCCATTTATGGATTCGTGATCAGTACTGATCACATGCCGACCTTCCGCCATTTGTAAATTTTGGCACTGATTTTTTTCGGAGGAAATTTAGCAACGCTTTCTAAGCTGCTTTTCGTGGTGCAATTTTCAACGTTGCATGCTCCGTGCCTGTTCTCAAGTGTCGAAATGTCAATTTTAAACAAACGAAACTTCAAATTAGCAATCATCTGAACTTGCATTTCCATTAATGTCCTGTAGCAAACGGTCGTTAGCAAAATCCTGTAGATTGTGAAAGCAATCGATGCTTTGCACTGAAATTTTTAAGGCAAGTGACGAACTTGAAAGGCCATTGGGAATTGACGAGTTGGATCAGCATGCCAGAATGGACTGCCAATTCTGTTGATCAAGATAAGGAATTGCATTGATTTTTATTTATCCAATGATCATTCGATTGTGTTTTTACACCATTGCTTGACATTGGCTTATCATCTTGTTTTTCATAATGTTGATAGCCAGCTTCAATTGCACTGGACATTTCAGGCGAAAAATCGGCCCTCAGGATTACTGTAGCAATATCGCGTACAGTACATTGATTAAGCCGAATATTCATGGTGGAATAGATTTTTATAATTAGCTCCATTGGGTACTTGGTCAGATCCATTTGAAAAGCCTAATGTCATCAAGGAAAGAATTCTTGGCATGAACTACTTCATATTAGAATGCTTATTAATTAGCTGTGAATTTCCTTCCTGATTTCAATGACGTTGGTTTTCCCACAAAGACAAAGCTAATTTTGCTGTGAATACTTGAAGGTGCTATTAGCTTCATTGTCACCTGCCATAATCATCTTGGCTTGTACGATACTCGTCCCTCCTTCTAAACATTCTGAATTCGCTTCTTCCATTAAAATTTCCCACTATTTTTTGCAATCCGTACGATTTCTGTGTATAGTAAAACGTGTCCTGATCGCTCACGCCTTTGATCACTGATCGAAACATCTACAGTATCCCGGATGATGGAAAACTCCACTTGCCTTTGGCACCAAACGGCTGGCCATAAAACATTCTTCTTCACTTACCAAATCCTGACGCCCATCTACTTTTTCCTGGGCCTCATTGGCCACGCCCTTTGCTTACTAGCTTATTACAAACAATCGAAAAATGAGAAATCGTACATGTACCAAATATTCGTCACTATCAGTGAATCGATCGAAATCACTATGTATACATTATCCATCGCCATTTCCGCTTGGTGGTCTGGACGATTGGCACCAGGGCAAATTTGGTTTATGTCTTCTTATATTTGCATGTGGATAGCTGGACACGGGATTTTACCAGTTGTCAATACTTTTATCACTTCATCCGCTCTTTTATCAGTCACAATGGCTGCTGATCGAATAATGGCTTTGATCAGACCGATTCAATATAAAAATCGAAATCATAAAATTTATCAATGGACAGCATTGGTCAGTTGCATGGCCATCGCATTTTTCACCAGTGCATTCGATATATTCAGATTCGAAATTCAAAAATTTGATCAAAACGGGACGATTATGTATCGATTAGTGACCAATTCTGCATTCACCGGTGGTCAAACTGGTATTGCATTGGGTCATATGAGGAATTTGGTTCGATTGTTGACTGTGATCACATTGATCGCCTGTAATTTAACATTGGTTCATTCGTACAGGAATCATTTGAATAAAATCGGAAGTATACAAACCAATGCAACAGAAGTTAGGAGAAGGAAAGAAGAAAGGACGTTGACATTTTTGGCCATTTTCCAATCGTTGACCACATGTGGATCGATGAGTTCGTTGAGTGCAATGACCGCTTTGGTTTACGCTGATCCACAACTATATATTTGTATCGGATCTTTCTGGGGTCCGATCACTGATGCGATCACTGAAATTTGTACCATTTCTAGTTTTTATATTCTGGTAGCCGTGAGAAGTGATTTCAGAAAAATGGTAGTCAGAGCATTGGGATTTTTGAAGAATGAACTGATCGTTGGGGTATCAAGAGTTCTGTGATAGTGATCAGAAGTTTGATTAATCCAATATTGGATGCTGATGACGAGATGGCGTGTTATCAATTGCAGTACTGATCAATTACAAAAATATTCGAAGATAAGCTGGAGTCATTCCACAACTTCACCGATGCATTGATAAGGTTTTTAAGATACCGAGGATGCAAAAAGATATCAAAAATCACCTCAAATTCAATCACAGTGATGAAGACATTGTTGAATACTTTGTAAAATGCACAATAATCTTTTTCATTATCTGAATCTGAATCACATTCTTGTGGTCATTGCGAGAATCAGTTTTAGGTTTGGCCATGACTGATCAATAAACGAGAATTTTGATCAAATGCATTTTGCCAGAATCATGAGGAACGATACGTGATGAGGTCATTGAAGCATTCTTATAAGGACCTTTTTATGAATGCAAAATGGAACATGCCAGTCAACAAATCTTGCTTTTTCTTCAGTCACATGCATGCTGTACTCAATCACGCCTAATCAACACTGATCTTTTATCAATATCCACCGATTTCTGATCAGATAATGCCTATGAATGGTCTGCATTGCTCATTTGACCATGCTGGTCATCAGGAGACTGAAGAAAGATTCTCTGATTCCAAAATCCAATGTGATGGATCGGACTGTGATCAATCGATTCAGCATTATCAATTGTGCAGAAAAACGTGGTCGCATGCCTCTTTTAGCTTCATTTTCAATCAACAGCCTATTTTCATGTGCTGAAGCATTGCAAATTCAAATATTCATTGAAAATTCAATGAAATCTGCTAATCGATTGAATGTGATTTTTATCAACATATCTTAATCATGCATGACACGATCATTGATCACCCAACAATAATAGTGATCCCATTCTCATGCAATTCTCTCATATGCTTTGTATTTCTATCATAATTATACTGCCTTTTCTTTTCCGTAATTTCGTGACATCCACTGAAGAATGCATTGGCCAAATTCATGATCAAGCATCCCTGAAATCGATTGATCAGCATGGCATTATATTGCTGATTTCTATACTTTTCCGATCAATAATGGAATATCGGATTCTCCTGTCACTGCATCGATTGTGGATTTACAAATGATCAGCATGTATAAAATGAGGAAAGTCTAAAAAGCCCAATTTAGATGCCTGGATGATTGAATGAAAATTTTTACCATGGGTGGTGCATTGAAATGCAATGATAGGAATAATCCTGCTGATCCGCATGTAGAGATGAGAAAAATCACACTGATCACGAATGATGGTGTGATCGATTGGTGATAAGATTGGCGATCGGAATCATTAGCCATACTATTAATCTGTGCACAGCCATATTTGATCATTAGATCATGACTGTAGATAAAAATCAATAAACATGCGATCAACGTGCAGCAAATCTGAAAAATCAATCTGGATTCTAAGGATGTGAGAAATATGCTTGATTTACCCATTGCCAAATTCGACGTATGCTGATCCTTTCAGTATCAACGGACATGGCCGCATGAAATTCAGATGCCATCCTTTGTGAAGTTAGAAGAGGAATGATGTGGGCTTTGTCAAAAAGGCCATCCAAAATCACCATGGTGAATGCTAGGAAGCAATTGGAACGGGATAAGAATGCATAATCGATTATGTATCGGATCAATACACTTGAGAATTCTGGAACAATTTATCCTTGAAATCATAATTACAGTATGCCATGACGAGCGTAGCAGACATTTTTTGTGCGCATTTTTTGAACTACAGTATGCTACGATCAATGCAATTGCGAGATGCACAAAATTCGCTAGAGTATACCACGAATAATCAATCGATCAGTGATCAAGTAAACTGAAATCGATTTTTCCCCTTGATCATTAGCTTCTTCATATTCATCAGCCTTCTGATTTCGAATTTCTTATAACACAAATCCAAGATTATATCCAAAATTGCGAATATCAAATTCAAAGCTAGGCATGGCTAAAAAGAGGCGGGTAATTCAAAATTTTCTAATACAGTGTACCTGCTTACAATGGCAATGAAAGACGGAAATTGTGGCATTGAGTCGGTTGAAAATGCCAGCAATAAAATGGCCAAAATGATCGATCCAATCAAGCCGTATATCTGAAAGGCTGATCATATGTTTGGGTTTGATCAGAAGCGATAATTACTATTTGTGAATTTTTGATATAAGCCGATATAAATATGGCCATTGAGCCGCATGTGGCTACCAAAAATACGATGGTCAATTTGGATTGATCGATTTGGAACCAAGTCATGCATGGACTCAATGATTGATTGCATCGATTTATCTGCTGATTATCACTGAACTTTGGATCGTAATTTCGCATAAAACTGATCAAGCATATGATCAGGAAGTAGTTAAACTGGAAAAAGGCTGATTATCGATGGTTTAGCATAGGTATGATCTCACCAATCTCCATGCCCAATGGAATAGGCTGATTTTATGATGATGTGGTTTATATTTTGACTGAATATCGATATCGATTTGCATTGAGTCCATGCTTCCACAAAACTCGACTGAGTCAAGCTTGGGTGACTTTAGACTTTAGAAATGACTGGCTATGAATAATTTAGTGGATGCTAGCCTTTTGTGAAGGCAGTGGAAATCGATTTGTGCAACGGTGCCATTCTAGCATTTGCTTGACGCATTCAGTATGATAAATCTGGCATTCGAATCGATAAAATCGACGTGATCACAATCTACGTGAAGCGATCATTTTTCAAAAATGCGATTTTGCTGTTAGTTCAGCTGGTAGAACGTCCAACTAGAAACGGAGAAAAGGTGGGATCGACTCCTACTGTGGGCAAATCTTTTTGCTTTTTTCAAAACAGGATGATTTTTATGATGCAAGCAAATCACACAAAGAGATCACATATAGATATCAAATATGATCCAAATCAATGCATCGATATTCTGATCGGAGAGAATATAAAACATTGCTTGCTGATTGATGTCTTCGAATATGATTTTGGCTTTGGACGTAGCCACTAATCATTGGTGTGGATTTGAAACCAATGGCTATGAGAGATTAGCCGATGATGCACCGTTGGGATGCGTTTGCTTTTAAATGCGAGATTATTCGTGATCGGTCAATCGTCGATGGATGAGAAAAAACTGATCAAATCAGCAAGGGGTTGGGTGCCAGATCAAAGTGCAATGCTTCGATTTTGCCAGCAGAAAGTGGACCAGGGATGGTGCGTTCAATGCACCGACCAATGCCGAATGCATTGCTGCTGGTGTTGTCAACAAACACATTGAGTCAGATGCGGTCACTGATCATTGGTCAGAGATCATAATAAAACTTGAGCTGTGTAAGTCATTGGAACTGAAAAGACGGAGTGACTATGTCGATGATGCTATAGCAAAATTTCAAGGCACAATGAAACGTAGCACGTTCCAATGTGCAGATCACAAGAAATGATCATTCTCATATTCAAACCAAGAGCTGATGAGTGCAATTCCAATGAATATGCATGTGATCATGCCAAAATCCGTGATTGCCTTTGCATTCGATTTATGCCCATTGGTACTCATCAATAACTGGCTCCAAATCAATAGCCATTAGTAGTGGATCCAGATCAATGATTACATGTAAATGATTTATCCAGTTCGATTCAGAACTCGGTGTCACAGTTTTTGAGACTAGTGCTGCTTCAGTTTCTGAATATTCAAGTGCATGAAAATAGTAACACGATTGTTATTCCATTTGCCAATACTTTTGATCACCTTCCAAATCGGATGAAACCAGTCCAGTATCTGTCGCAAACTGCCAAGCAGGTTGTCCATGGACATTTTGGAAGTGAACATATGAATGTAAACGCATTATCACAAGCAGTCCCATATTTGGACTGGATTTGCACTGCCAATCAACTTTTTGCAAAAATGTGACTTGGATGTGCCAATTTTTGGCTGTCCAAACTGATACTGGATTCCAAAGGGTCGAACTGACAGTGAATATCCATGCTTGTCCAATACACTGATTTCAAATGGAACTCAGGCAGCAAACAACGCATTTTTCCATGAACATAAACGCAATCTGAAAATCTTCACAATTCCACAACGATAGTGAGTGAAGAAGTTCTGCCCTGCAGTTTCAGATTTGGGAAATCGTAAAGTTGCTTTTTGCTAATGAATTAGGTGCTACATTTATGCGTGGTTGATTTGAGCTGAATTGATTCGAAATGCATGTACATCGACATCGGAACACTGCAAATGAGTCAGAGTCAAAATCCTTATCGCCCATGCTAACAAGCTCACGTCAGAAGCAAATATGCTGAATGAATTTGCATGAGACCCCCACCCCCATTGAGAACATCTTGGGATTTCCTTCATGATGCTTCATGACCGTGTTATTAGATTGGACATCAATCAACAGTGGAATGCCCAATTTCTCCACCTATAGTCGATATTTATGGTTTCATTGATCTGTTGGGCCCACTGATCAGACCTTCTGCTTGACCTGAATCAGAAATTCGAGATCATTTCACCAAGCAGAGTTGGCGCTACAAGAGAGACTGTAAATAAATAGGCTGTGATCAGATCATCAGTAAAATAGTCAATAATCGATGTATGCATTCTATGAAAATGAATAGGACAGTTCCACACGTCAAAGCTTTTTGACAAATTAGTTCAATTTTGGCAGATCATGCATGTCATGATATCATGATAATTTGATATTTATCGTGCATATAGTTCACGCTGAAACAAAAATTGCTGCTGAATCTGGTCCCTGACCCAGTGCATGGCTGCAGATTTGGAAAAACGTGAAGGTACTTTTTTGCAATGAAATCAGTGGTGCATTTTGTACGTGATTGGCATTTCTTCATCTCTTGAAATGGAAATCACATCCTTATCACAATTGATCATCGATTTATTCATTCTTTTCCACCAGGGCTTGTGCTTGTCGATTTTTTCGTTCATTATACATGGTTACGGCCAGTTCAATAACGCTCACTGCACTGAAAAATCCATTCAGCAGCATGGCCGCCTAAAATACGCAATATTTTTTGATCGGTGACAAGCCAAGTATGCATACTCCAATGATGGCTAGCCTGAATCCGATGAGGACCCATCCCAAATATCCAAAAATCTTCACAATCATTATCAGACCGGCCAAACTATAAATCATGATTTCCTACAAACATTGGCGTACTGTAAGCTTATAGGTTATTCGCACGTCACAGCTGACCTTTGTTTTGAAATTTGGATACACGTAGAAGAATGCACTGCTTGTGCCTACGGTACTGAATACAAGAAAAATCAAAGGCTGATACGGATAGACGTATTCCATTTTGAAATTTTCCCACGCGCCGAATACGGTTTTATATTGGTGCGTTGGTTTTTCGGCATACAAGTCTTGGATGCCACCAGGAGGAACTTGCGTGGTTCCCTCCATTTCGTGCTTTCTCTTCGATAATTCCCGATCGAAATGACCAGTTTGCATTACGCAATAACTGACCAGTAATATGCAAATCTGAAATGGGGGTTTGAATTTTTTGAATACCCGCAAAAATTTCGAATGTACAAACCGTTCTGTAACTGTCTTTTTTATAATTCAGAAGGATCCGAGTACGATGATCCATGATATCTGGCATTGTAAAGCTTTGTCTGGACACTGATTTCTGGAGGCAGACCCCGGAGGAAGGTCAGGAAAGGTCATAATAATTCCAGCACCCGTAGCTTAGCATTGGCCTTGCATAATTCATCGAAGCATTGTCTTTGAAGGCTAGGGTTTCCTGGTATTGTGGTGTGACTCTTGAAAAATCCATTAATCAATCATTCACTTCGTCCAACCATCGACCTAAAATTTCGCAGTTGGAGACACTGAAGCAATCACATTTCCTCTTGCATCCCCTTGAAACAGAAATCGCATAAAATCTAATGCTATTGTATGCCAGAAGCTATCAAAGCATGACAATCAGTTATCATAGCAAAGCTGGTGAAAATTGCCTGACGCCTTCTCTGTGGATACTAGCATAGAACACTGATAATTTTGCGTTTATCATGTACAGGGTCACAAGGAAACAATTGCAAAATGATCATTGGTTTTTGTCATATTGAAAATAATCATTCTAAATTCCTTGTCTCATTAGAACATGAAGCCCAAGTTTAGCAAAAGCAAATACATGCTTACCGTTTTGAAAATATAATGCAATGTTGACAGCAGTGATCACACATCGATTTTCAGCATGCAAAATTACATGCTCCATGTGATAAGACGAATAATTTTAGAAGAAAGCCGGGGCCCGTATTCTCAACTAAAATCTCAACTAAAATCTCGAGATTTTAGTTGAGAATACAGGCCCGGCATTTGTACTGTATTGATCATAACCATTGCTGTTATGCAGTGTGTCAATTTTGCTAATCTGATCTGCTGCCACAATGGCAGTATTGAAGCCATCGAACCTGCCTCCTTTCATCTTGCTAAAGATCTCTGACCAGATGACCATTGGTCAACTCTGCCATGCAAAGGCATGTGTGGTGTGTCAAAATTTGTATGCATTTTAAGCTGGCGAATCCAGTACGTCTACTATTGCATGGAATTGGCATCACGTGGCAGTGGATTCGTGGCTCCAACACGATCCATCGTTCCATCCGGAGAGGAAAATTGGGCTGCGTTGGCAGTGATTGCTGAGAAAATCATTGAAAATGTGACACAGCACTAGGATGGCATCAAACTTCATTGCATGCACATTCTTTTGCAATCCACTTGTATTGCTAGGCATCGCAAAATCTTGACTCAACCAAAATCCGAAATTTTTGCAGACGTAAACATCAGCAGCACTTCGATAGAAATGGAAATCGATGAAATCGATCCGACTGGACTTGGAAATACGACTCACACTGGCAATTGGTCATCGACTAATCATGTCCATTCGAATATGACCAGCACAACTGCAATGTTTCCTTATGTGATCAATGGTCAAACAGAATCAGCATGCGATGATTTGAGTCCAAATTGCGCAAATCAGTCCGGCCCAATGTGTTGTAATGTGGACATAGTGACCAGAGTAATTTGTAGGAAATACTGTGGGCTGAGGGTCAGCATATTCAAGTGATTGGGGTAATGAATTATTTGTATCAACATTTGATTCTGAGAAAGCATCGATATATGAAATGCATGATTCTTTCTAGAGAATTCCTTATCACGACCAGCAAGCAAAAATCATGCTTCCAGGTCGCACGGCAGTGCAGAAGATATTGACTTTTTGCATCAGCAGAAGATGCAATGCTCCTTTTGGAAGATTTCCAAAATAGAGAGGTACTCTGCTCATTAGGAGGGGTCACCATGCAAAAAATAGAGCAATTGTCTTGGCTGTAAGTCGTGATCCGAATAAATTCAGTGCAGGCGATGATGAGAATTCGGATACAGAGGAATATATGCGAGTCAAGGATCAGATTTCCTATCATCGGTTATTACGATCCGCCTAGAACAGTCGATATTTTTTGTATAGACACAACATGCTCATATGTTATGGTTGTACTGTGCTGATAATCTGATTTTTCTTATCATCAATGTACGACACGATCTGTGGACAGTGGTTTCATGTCCTCATTGTGAACAAATCGGAACGATGTCCACAAATTCACTACAATTATGGATAACCTTGAGACGCAGTGAAGCACAGTACTTTCATGAGGAAGTCACGAATTGTTCAAAATGTTAATCACATGATCATGAATGATCGTCCTGAAACCAAATGATCTAGCTAGGTTCCGATATTGTGCATTGCGAATACTTGCGATATCTGCCATGGTGACATGCCCTCAAATTCGGCTCCACGGACCTTAGACTTGAGCAAAATCACATTTCGTGAATGATCACAGCAAATCGATGCATAGTTGATCAATTGACCATAAGTATGCAGCCCGCGATGTGATCTGTTCATATTGATTATGGTAAATGGCTGGCACGCAGGCCAGTAAAGACAAAATCAAGTTGAAGTCGTGCGAAAATTGCACGGTTCATACATTCAAATTTTGCTGTCAGTCGGGCAGATTCCGAGGTTCCATAAAGCAGATAAAAGTTTGGGAAAAAGTTTTGGCAATGATCAATTCGGTATGTTACATGAGTACGAGGAGTCATGCTCTTTCAATAAAAAAATCAATTCAAATCAGGTCACTTGCTGCATTGCAATTGCCTTGCTGAGCTTCTAAGAATTTATGCAAGTTCAGCTTTTCCTCTGGTTTAATGGGATTTGCACTCTTCCCAATAACTGGTCATTTCTGGCATTCAATTTCCACTCCAAACCTTGCCTGACCATCCGTGACCATTTGGCCAATGTCCTAAGTGTCAGTGTCACGATTCAAGTACCACAAACAGGCCCTCCTAAAAGTCAGCTGACTTTAGAAATTCGTGTTGATCTACATT
>JAQIWJ010001095.1:0-13392 GCA_034695185.1 Discolaimus major
CTAGAAATCATCATTTTCCTGCTCTATTTCAAGTTTTAAGCTAGTAGATGGAGTAAACTTGTTCTAAACTGTGAGTGGCCCTTTAAAACAAACCTTGTTCTATTACTAAACTTTTTTCTACATCAGTAGATTGGTAATTTTTTCCTGAAATTTGATCAGGACTGCCATTCTGTAGCCTTGAGAACACGTGGATTTTCATGCCATGTATACTAGATGTGAATTTTCATTACCTGTATCCCCTTGCATAATTGGAATTGTCGTATTCCCACCATCATCAGTCGTTGCCATTTTTTATCACTCGCCTTGAGAAATGCGAGTTTTGGCCTAAAAGATGGCTGAATCAGCCATTTCGAATTAGTCAAAAACACACCACCAAATTGAGGAAATACAGCATTTTTAGCAATACTGAAAAACTTGGCCAACTCATTGTCAACATGTAACTGCACAGGACGAATCCTAGGCCACATAAACATTAGTTATCGACCGGTGTTCAAGACAGCAGCTACTGACAGTAGCAGAAATCTATACGAAATGTGAAGGCTAGGCGGAAGGGTAGCCAGAAGGACTAGAAGTTCTGAATGCTGGCTTAGGCTAGCATGGGCTCAATTATTCGAAATCTCAAGCACAATTCGCCCAGACATGAATGCGCCTGTTTGCACAGTAGGATCAGAAATTTATTGATTCAGATGCACATGTGATTTGGTGGGCGATAGCAGGGGATATTTTCAGGTATTACTATCATGATATATAATTGCACTGGTGATATAGCATACCGTAATAATGCAATGCATGTCAAACGCTTATTACAAAAAATGCACAAAATCTGAAGTACCATAATGGTTCAAGACAATATCATTGCCCAAATTTCATTTTCAATCATGAACCCGACCATGCTCAAACCCATACGTCGTCTTCCAAATTGGCCATAGCGGTTTCCAATGCCGCTTGCCTCATTGGAGGCGCACTCGAGAGCATCATGCCCAATAAAAAAGGCGCTAACGGTTCAGCATCCGGACTCATTCGACTGCCTTTCGATTTACAATCCTCATTATCCGACGAGGTTTGATTTCGATCGATTTTCGTCGACGAATTGGAGGATATGGTCCCATTCTTACTTCTCCTTTTGGTCATGATGAATTTCTTCCAAGGCGACAAGGGTATTGTGCTCGATCGATCGACGGTCGTGATCGCGTTGCCATTGACGCGATCGCAGTCCAAATCGACAGGGAGGCCGTGTGGCGTTTCTTCACCTTCCGGTTCGAAACTGACGAAATCGCCATTATAATCACCACTACTGATGGTAGCTTTCTTCCACGATCCCCGACCGTTCTTATCGTATTCGTTCAAAAGTAACGCACTATCGTTCATCGATCTGCTATTGGACAACGCACCGATGGCTGATCTCAGATTATTGACGGACGAATCTTTGGGTAAAGAATTCTCTCTGGATTGTTGTTTCCCGTTTATCAATTGGACTCGCCTGATTACGTTGAAATATCTGGCCACCAACGATGGTCGACGCGGACAGTTGGCTGGGAAAATACCCATCGTTTGATCGGGCGAATATTCCGGACTCGGTACGATATTAGTACAACCGACGAAACTCATCATTTCGCGACGAAAATCTTTAGCGAATACGCAATAGATGACGAAATTCAACGACGAATTGACAATGGCCAAGAAGTTGACGGTTTCGCGTGAGAACGCGTAGAATTCAGTGTACTCTTTCGTCAACATTTCCACCGTATACGTGTTCTCCAAAATTGTCACCACGCAACCCCAGGCGTTGCAAATCAAGAATACCAATACGATGACCACTAATACACGAGTGGCGTCTTTGGATTTTTCCTAAAACAAGCATACTGCGATCAATCATATCAATGCAAAATTTGTGAATTTTACAGTACTAGTCATACTGTATTTACGGTATGTGCTGCAAAATCACTTCGATTAGTCATATCAGTTTGAATATGAAACCAGAATTGCGCATTTTACAGTGGACAGTCCTATGCACGTGTTGCAACAGTACCTACAGTAAGCCATGATCCATTTTCGATGATTAGACTGAACAGAACCAGTGTACTGTATCTTTTTGATGCAAAAATGCCTGGCTTTATTAGCTGAAATTTCCAGTACCTATTCTCGTCTTCAAACACAGGAATCCAGCCAAACACGGGGATGAAAAATCCTGTTTCCTTGAACCTGGGTCATAACAAAAACATCAAGCCAATTTTTTCACGTCCCTTTGGGAGTTCAGGAAAGATGTTTGAACGCTAGCTACAGTGTATCTCAAAAGTCCTTACCACGGTTTGAATTGATTTTGCGGAATAACCAATGAAGCGATCATTGTCATGGCTAGTATAGCCATGATCATTGTGAAATTAAAAATATGAACTCAGCAGACATCAGCAAATCATTTGGCATCAAAAATTGCGCATTAGTAACCTCAGGATCAACATGTTGCTGCGGCAAGGGGTGAGGGGAAGATCTACAAAAGCCTAAGCTTTCCTCAAGTTTAACATTACTAAAAATGCATGCCATTGTCTAAAATTTGAAGAATTTTTTGAGGGTGGCACTGACTGTGAATGCGGACATTTTGGGATGCGTGTAGTGTGGCTAACATTTTTTTGCCGGACTGTCTTACTGTACTGTAATAACCAATCCTGTGACAGTATCTCAAACATTTACAATCATGCTTGTTTGATCTACATCTGCTCCAAGCTCCAGATGGAGCGTTCGATGGAACAGCCACACCAAATAGGCAAAAACTTTATACTGGCAGGGAGAATCGAACCGTGGTCTCATGAGCAGAGAGCAAGAGTGCTAACCACTACACCAGACCCTGAATGCCATGGGCGTATCCAGAAGCCCCCTTTGGAGGGGGCTTGACCAAAAAAGAGCAGGGTGACCCTTCTCTCATAATTTTTGGCAGGGAGGACCCTTTGGTCACTTTCCAGGGTCGGAAAGGGCTTCAGCCCCCCTGGCTACGCCCATGTGCTCATTCTAAGATTTTGGCATGATGGTAAATTCAAATCAAATCAACTCACCTTCAATTGATTCCTCTTCCTTCCGCGTTGTATCCAACTAAGCCTTTTCAGTGATCTCCTGACTTTCCATACGATAGCTGTATTGACGAAAAATAGTACAATGAACGGTATGAAAACCATGATCATTTGCGTCAACCATAAACTGTGTACAGTACTGTAAATTGTATTCTTGGATAAATCCGATTGCCTCAATCGTTGCGTGGCGAATCCGGTGCAATTCTCGTTGACCACGATTTCCACTTCGAAATATTTGGTACAATTGAATATTATGGAGAACGCGATCACCATCGCAATGGTTAAGGCCGTACCGTTATGCGTGCACATGATCTTCGCCCTGCGCGGATGTAAGACGGCTAGATATCTTTCGAACGTGACGGCTACGGTAATGTATACGGATCCAGTTTGAGCCACGTGACTCAAGGCGAAACCGTATCGAACGAATTTAATCCATATATCGTACAAGGTCAAACTGTCCAAATATTCGTAGATATACTCGATCGAGTACAACGAAATGCCGGCCAATAATAGCAAACTATCGAATACGGCCAAGAATGTCAGGTATAAATTATTCGGCGTCCTCATGCCCGGTCTAGTCAAGACTAGTATGATAATTACATTACCCAATATGCCTAATACGGCCACGGTTGTACCGCAGATGGAGATTAGAATTAATTTCGCCTCTAACCATCGGTGTTTCGTGTATTCGCACGGATCCGTTGTGTTGTTCGAGGTTTCGTTTATGAACGATACGTTGAAAATGAGGAAAATGTGATCCATGAACGGAGTTTCCGTATCCATATGGTTGTGTAAATTATGACGGCCGATCGGTTCTCGAAACGGCGTGGCTGGACTCATTTGAACGCGCCCGGATCAGAATCTGAAATAGGTCTGATTATTCTGACCATTGCGCAATGCGAGCATGAGTCGATCCGGGAATTTTTCGAGTACGCCAACATTCGGAGGAAGCGTTTCAGTAATGTTAGCCGGGGAGAAAGTGTGAAAAAATTTGGAATTTAAAACTCGATGGCATAAATTACGATAATCATATTTCGGGTTAGACATTTTCTACGATCCGTATTAGATTACTTTTCATAGAAAAATTCGAAAAAACCATCCTCAAAGACGTATCCGGAATTTGAAACTACATGTGTCCGACGAGATGAAAATGCAGAATTCGAGTATTGGTAATGAAATCTGTTGGATCCAGGAACATGAATTTCAAAATCTTCAATTCCAATACGAGCTACTGAATTTTGGCAACGTGAGATCTCCAATCGCCAAGGCTTTGGCAAAGGCGTGGAAAAACACTGGTAGTTCAATGATTTTGAAATGAAGGAAGAAAACATCGATTAGGAAAATGGGTATGAAAAAAATTCAGGACAAGCATTGAAAGGTTGCATTTATGTGACTGGTGGATGAAAGATTAGGAACCGAAATTCAAAAGCGATGTGAAGAATCAGTCTAGGCCAAAAATCTGTGATTAATAAAAGGACAAGGGCAGATGTGGGCCTAAGAATAGAAATCATACCTGATCAAGCTGCATTTTCAAAATTTGACCACAACAATTCTGGCCTCACTTTTGAGAAAACCCACAAATCTTTTTTTTTTGACCATTACAAAGTCATTCGGAATTCGGGAAGGTAATTCTAGAAGTCAGTTTTAGGGGGAAAAAAGTTGAGAAAACGAGAAGTCAGCACACTTCTACAATGTGTATACACAATGAAAAATCAGTGCTGAATTTTCCATACTTTCTAAAGCCTGCAGTCGAAAAGTCACAAGTTTCAGCAGGGAAATAAGCCAGGTCTATGCTAATTTTGAGCTACAGTAACCGAATAAATGGTCAACTAGAAATGGTATTTCCTATCCATTAACTATTTCCTGCCAATAATAAAGGTGATTTCCTCCGAAGAAATCTAAAGTATCCTTGATTTGGACAACGAAAAGGATTGTATGAATATTTGCTAAGAACTGAAAGAAGGCACCTTTTGCAGGTACACTCATCAGTGCATGCCATTATAAAATCCATTTATAAAGATGCGGTTTCGGATTTCAGGTTTGGTACTCCCTTTTCTCAAGCAATTTCCTTGGAAAAATCAACGCCGGGGAGCCATTTTAGTGCACCAATGCACGGACGAATCGAATCATAAGTATTTGATAGTGGAAAAACTGACTTCTAAGGGGCGAGGGTTCTCATTTTAGCTAGTCCTTGTTTCCTTATCGTTCGAGAAAGCGAAAATGATTCGAACTAAGCGAAGCAAAACTATGCTGCCCATATGCAAGGACCCTTGGCTTGCCATCATGACCGTCATGCACGAAATTCGGAGTGACATAAAAAATTCCCTTTTGTGAGGCCTTGACTCTTTACTTCAATCAATGACAGCATCTGTCGTCGCCCATTATGGAGTATTAGAATGAGGGACGGAGCCTTGAAAACTCGACTTAAAAGCTGAAACAAAGGCTTCAGGGGGCATAATATAGGGAAAGTAATTTTCAAAAAATGGTCCCCTTGACAATTTATCACCAATCCAATGAGGCTAAACGTCCTTGGTCTTTTGACGTAAGCAAAAAATCAAAGAATCACATTTCTTATGTAATGGAAGATCGCATTGCGAAAGAACATTTGTGACTAGATTTCTAGGATATAAATTTCGAAGTGAGATTGTTTTCATTAGAAAAAAACCCATGTACAAACCTTCTCGTGACGCATGTCTTCTTCGACTCGTCCGATGGGTGACAAATGATATTGGTATGAGGGGAAAAAATCGACTCGTTTCTTTACTAGCTTTTGGCCGAATCCTTTTGACGAAGGGATAGACACCGAAATCTTATCAAGCAGGGAGTGCTTTTTGAAAACGACTAGCCGCCATCTCCATGTCTTCTTGCCAGGACTAAACCGTTTTTATACTAGTAAACTCATTCGGACGTGTCTTTAAAGCGGTTACTAGTCAATACAGGATATATATCTCTAGGGCATGATGAGAATCAGTGGAGAAAAGCTGAATTTTATCACATTACTATATCCGCTTTGAATGTGCTTTCGAAAATCAGGCCTCAACAACACGGACCATTTGGGGCCAGGAATTTACGGATGGTCTTGTGAGCATTGTAATAGATTTTATGAATTATCTTTTTTCATGCATCAGATGACAATGGAATTGGAATGAGGCATTCGAGCTTCATCAATAAGAATACTTGTGGGAAATGAAAAATGATTTTGTTTGATGATTGTTATTCACCATTCCGCCATCTGATTCTGTACAGCAAAATGGGCTGCATCACGGTCTGACTTGAAAAGTTTTATACAAAATCATCAATGGGGGCATTTTTCAGACTATGGCAGTGTAGGAAAAAGTTACAGTACGCCCTTACCTGAATAAATATGTTATCCATTTCGAAGCTCTCGCAAGGCTCAGGATGAAACCAAAATGAGGCGAAAACTGGTCTGATCCTATGCCACCAGTTTGCTTGCTTCAATAAAAAAACGTGTCCAAAACATGTCACCCAACCAGCGGACACGACGAATCAATCAGACCCTGCTTCAATGTACCAGGGGAACGTTCAAAGGCGGCATAAGGCAATAAATAAAACGACCAGTAACATTGCAATCAATCAACTCGTCTATTGTGGTTTCAGTGGGGGAAAAATCAGAGTTGTCAATTTGTTGTACTCCATGGACAGATTTAAATCAAAGTTATTTTTTAAATGGGGGTTTTCCTTATGGCCATCACAATGTCAAGTTCACAGCACAAAAAATCAAATATATCTCGAGTGTTTATATGTGGTCATATATAACATAGGTCGGTCTTATTTCGGAAAAATCCATATTAAACTTGGACATGATGGACATTAGCATATTGGTTTTTCGAAACGCCCTTGTGGAGCAGCTGTGATCCCATGAAGAGAGAGCTGATGAAAAACGTGTTTTCTAGAATCTATATGCAAAAAGCGGATACAAATTGGAGAACATTTTCCAACTGTTGGTGAAGATTCATTTTCCGTTCAGGGCTTATACATAGGCTGGTGACGACAAATTGCTTACACTTGTACTCATAAATCACCCCGCTGACTGAGAAGTTCTGGCAGACAGGAATAACAGGGTCGCTTATCATTGACGTAAAAACTAATGACGTAAAGAATTCCTCTGGTTCTTTTGGTTGTGGAATATTCAGACAAATTTGCATGCTTGATAGATAGCACATGTTTTTCTATATAATCGATCATGCGCAGTCGATCAGACGCATATTGATCAGCTAGAAATCGATATCTCAAAAATCGATATTCCGATCAAATTCGTAGTGACTGATTGATCACCAAAACAATCGACGCCATCGTATTAAGCGTGCTTAATTATACCACAAAACATGCTTTCTGATCATTTTTCTGATAATATTGCCCTTATGAAGCGCTTTGAAAATCGATAATTTGATCAACTTTTAAAAACCACTTTCTATCGCTTATATATTGACGCCACTACGATCAGCATGTCACATTTTCTTACGAAACATGCTTTTAGTTCGTTTACCATGCAAATTATCGATTTTGAAATTTTGAATTGCCTACGCTTGCACAGGATTATTTTAATCAATGACATTCCTACATATAATGAAGCTAATATGGTATGTGGGTGTATTTTCCAGTATAATCGGATGCGGAGAATCGATTGGCATTTTCAAACATCCAGCTGTCACCTCTCTATCGGAAATTGATCATTCCGATCAAATCCCTAAATATCGATAGCAAGACTAATTAAATGTGATTTTTAGATTCAGCATGTCAGCTTGTACCGGAAAACGTGTATTTCGTTTATTAATCACACGTATTTAAGAATTTCATATTTTGAAATTTCCTGGGATCCAGTACACAATACGTAATTCGATCAAGATATTTCCCCAAAACATGCAGGTTCAGGAGCCATGCAGGGGTGTTTTCCTATACAATCGATTATGCTCTATGCACTGATCAAGGTGTGATCACCTGGAAATCGATAGTTCATAAATCGATGATTTTGATCAGCTTTTCATATCGGTGTGATATGTGAAATCTGACAACGCCAGAAGAAGCACAATTGTTATCTTATCAAGAAAACATGCCGCTTTCTTGCTTATATCTTCATTATTATCCTTATGACAGAGGATTTGAAAACTAAATTTATCACTTTAGGGGACATTTCTCCAATGGACCCTGTGATTTATACTCGATTATTGGCATTTGATAATGCTGCACTGCCACCAGAAGAATGCTTTTCAGCAATTCACCACGTTGCCCAGGCATTGAGTGCTGTAAATTCACAAACGCTACTGCTGCTCACAATCAGCCATCGCACTAATCACTGTCTTTACTATTCCCTGATTTATCTTCAGGCCAAAAATCATCAGATGCTTGAGCACTTCGGTCATTTGGCATGCCTGTCCCCACATTGGCACTTCATTTTTTATGGCATCATGCAAAAAACGACTTTTCCATTATGCCTCCCTTCAGATCTCGTCAAGTAAATGAATGGCATGACCCATCAATCATCAATTAAGTCTCGCACGATGCACTGGACGGTTACCGTGGCCACCGTGCTAGTAAATTGTGATAATATGATGATGATTGGAAAACATGTCAAATCAATTGACATATTCCCTCGTCAAAATGAACCCCTAACAAAACGCATTCCAGTGGGAGTGCTTTATTGATTTATGACCATTTAATAATTATAAAATGCTTGTGTGATTTTATGCAGTTTGCAAAGGTGATGGTCCATCGCTTGCTATTTTAGCAAGAAATATTTTGCAGACCTTGTTGCAAAGGTCGTCTATTTTCGAATTAAAATTTTAGATCCAAGGCTCCTGGCACGGTTAGCAGTTGAGCCGTAGACCCAAACAGCTCTTCGTCCAGTGTAAAACGAGACTGTCGGTGATCAGTCATACAATGGGCCTGGATTAGAAATGGAAGCGCAAAAAGGGCCAGACGATGACACCTGCCTTTTCACGACCATGTTTATTTTGTTAAGATGCTGCTAGGAACAGTGAAAAATTTAAATAAAAGAAAATCCTCCAGGAACTTTCCGCTAAGCTTCTCAGTTCGTGGTTCCTTTGTTAGCTAGGCAAACGTCGGGTCATGCATTAGATTTCCTCCCGGCTAAAAGCCTTTGCCTCAGCGGATCATTTTTATGATCGATATAATTTCGAATTGATCCTGTCAATTTTTGAAAAAGGCTCAATTTTTGTGAAAGCATGGAGTAACTGTTGGTTACATGAAATTTGCTTGCTGTTAGCGAAGTAACTGATCTTTTCCAATGCGCATCCGCCAATCAATTTGATTGCACACAGGGTAAATACTGGAAAAACTTGCTAATTTCCCCCTCCACTCCGGACAGAAGTCATGGAAATTTTTATCTCATACACTTTCTCCGTGAGGACAAAGCCAGAAAAAAAGCATGGCTTCTTTTCTAAGAGAATTGAATTTATGGAAATACATTGGAATCAATCAAAGCAGTAAGTTTTGCATTGCACTCGAATAGCCATTATTTGCATTGCAAATTTATGCCCATGTAAAAATTTGCATTTACATATTCGCCGTACTTGACGACCGTCGCCCACTCGTCCAATTCTTTTTTCATGGGCCTCGAATTTCAGGCACTTTTATATGCGAGCGTAATTCTTTCACGTCAATGTATATGACTTCCTATTTCCTGTGTTATAAGATGCGTCAGAAAAAGCTGTTTCTGGGTGTCTAAAAAAATCGATGATGTAAACTCGACCCACTCATGGTCAGTTCACAAGTCAGCTTTACATGTTCACGTATAATTGCATTTTTGAGGCGCTAATTTGCGATTCGTATTTCAAGAATACAACTCCCCCCTTCACCCCCTGAGAATGCAGGTCGAATTTCTGGCAATGCAATGATCTTGGCATCGCTTCAGGCTTAATGATGCTGAAAAAAGGCCCTTTTCACCCATGTTGAAAGAGAAGCCGACTGGAAAAAGTTTATTTTTTCTAGCCCCCTAGAAAAGTATCCAGCCTTATTTTCACCGCATCTTGCCTCGTGGGTATCGTTAAAATTCGGCCAATAGCTATGAAGATAACTGATCGCGTAGTTTTAGTTTGTCGAAAGGAAAATGCATTTCGTTTATATTTATGACCACGAGACTGTCCTCGGAGGATACTCCGGTCGTTTTCAGCTTGGCCCATTCAAGCGGGATTCTGTGCGATTTCAGGTTTTTTCGACTGGTCCAATGCTTAATGCGTAGATTGCGCAATCTGAGATTTCTCGAAATGCGTCAATCTTATAGTTCCTTTTTGAACTACCAATGTAAATTGCGCAATCCAGGTTCCCAATGTCAAATCAGCATAATGCGTCTGAAAAATCCAGTTATCAGCTGTGATTCCAAGTGATAATGGGAGATTGCGCAATTCCGTCTTTTCTGCAGAATATAGGCCTGAAAAATCACGATTTTTAGCTACAATGGACGATGACACCAATTCCACGCGTACAGACGATTCCGACCAATGTACATTCTCCAAACACCAATGGTTATTAACGAAATTCATAATCACATCCGTGATCGGTACGAGTTTCGCCATATTCGGTGTATGGGGTAATTTGACTACGATCGCGGTCCTAACTCGACCGATGATGAGGACGCCGAATAATTTATACTTAACATTTCTGGCAGTATTCGATATTCTAGTATTAATCTTGGGCGTAACCTTGTACTCGATGGAATACGTGCAGGAATATTTCGACGATGAGAATATGTACGTTGTATGGATGGATTATGCGCCTTACATGTACGCGTTGAGTAATTTCGCTCAAACCGGTTCCGTATATATTACCGTATCCGTCACGTTGGAAAGATACCTGGCAGTCGTGCATCCTCGGATTGCGCAATATCAATGCACGAGACCGAGAGCGGGATGGGTGATTTTAATCGTCGTCTCTTTCTCGGCTATATTCAATATGCCGAAATTCTTCGAAATCTCCATTATTCGGAAGGAGAATTGTACCGGATTCGCTAGTCGGATGATATTACCGTCGCCATTACTGTTGAGTCCCATGTATTCGACTATATATTCATTATGGTTGAGTCAATTGATCATGATATTCATTCCGTTCGGTGTATTGCTCGCTGTGAATACGGCTATTGTCTGGAATTTCAGAAGGTCTTTGAAGAAATTGGATTGCTCAATTATGCATTTGGATCGGGGGATGTTGAAGGTGAGAGGTTTTTCATCTCAATCCAATATTGCGCAATGGTCAGAATATTCAAACAGCTGCGTTTGCACTTGCATGCAAGTGATCAGTTCAATAGCCATTGCGAATATTGCGCAATGGTCAGAATAATCAGACTCAGCTTCTTGCTAAAGTACCAAACGATTATATTTCAGGAACAATCCAGAGACGCGACCCGAGTACTGATCACGATCGTAGTTGTATTCTTGATTTGCAATTGTTGGAGTTTCGTGATCACTCTACTGGAGAACATTTACGGCAGCGATCATTTGCGAGAACGGGTACCGAAATTCTACACGTTCTCCCGTGAAGCCATCAATTTCTTGGCCATCATAAATTCGTCCATAAATTTCGTCATTTGCGTCACGTTCAGCGACGATTTTCGAGGCGAATTACTAGTGCTTTACGGATGCAAACGCAGGAAACGAGCGAAGCGATCGAGGAGAAAAGCGTTCAGCACTGCATCGCGTCCCGGTTTATTCACGCGATCTTCGAAATCGTCCATCATCGCCGCGAATGCGTTGCACAAAATTCGATACGTGGACAGATTACACAGCGCTGAATCGTTGGCCAATAAGAGTAGCAGCGGTAGTGCCAGTCCGAAAGTGCCGTCGTTCAGCGCATTGATCGAAGCCGCTCAAATGTTCATCAGTCGATCAATGGTCACTGCTGATCGAACTATCGATACTAGTCCGAAATCGATGAGGCGAGATTCGCACGCGACCAGGGAGACGAGTTTATTGCAAAGAAAGTGCTACGGTTCCAATGGGTATTTGCAGAATAATAATCATAAAACGGCGTCCAGTGAAAAAGACATATCCGAACCGTTTTTGTACAAGAATAATTTCTTCTCTGATTTCGAGATTGAATGGGAGGCGATTTTGTGAATGCACAGATTGCATTGATGATGGAAATAAACGGTTATCATTGTGCTACAGTATGCCAACAGAAAAGTATTCATACTGTATTTTCCAGTTTGTTTCTTAGATCGAGAAAACGGATTGTTTTTGAATAAGATTCAAGTCAGCATTGGCAATGATATTCCATTTTTTATGTATTTTATATAAAATGATTATTCATATTGTAAGCCGAAATTTGGGGTAATAGGGGATTATTCGCGCTTACAGTACGACTCGGATGGTTCAGGAGAATTTGCTCGCACCAGGTAGACTGCGACTACCACGCATAAGAAATCGATTCGCTGAAGTGATCAGATGTCTGATCGATTCCGATTCACACAAGATTTAGGGTCCCATGATTATTATTCGCATAACACATGCCAACGTACAGAAAACTGAGCCACCGCTCGGCATGGAAGTAAAAGTGGGGAACTGCGTCTAAGAAAGAGAAATCTCGACTTGCATATACAAGGACAGGTGATAAGCAAATAAAGGCAGGGGAGATTCTAAATATAGAAGGGAATCTTATCACAAAAAGGCCTAGGGCAAACAGTAAAAGTAGAACATGGCCTATATACAGGAAACCGGCCGTTGGCCTTATGCAAACATGAAATCTACAGGGAAGTAAAAAGAATCTATTACAATAAAATTGCGCAATCCGAAGGGGGACAAATATCCCCCCTTACAATATTGCATTATGATGTTGGCCATGGGAACGCAATTCTCTCTGACTGGCAAGCTAGCTAAGCCAAAAGATAATTGAGTGAACTTGAGAGATATACTTGGCAATACTCTATTTAATTCAATCACGTTTGATAAAGCTTGTGTTCCTAAGCTAATATTGCAGTTCACCATAGGATTATCCACACCCACAGGCTGCTGATTTCAATGAAGATTTATCTAACTAAATGAATGCTATCATGAAACAACGCTCAGAATGCCTGATCCTTGGATTTCACCATATATACATTGGCAGGAAATGACAGCAACCTTTTTCACTATTTGTTTATTCAAAAGAACCAGAGGAGAAAGAGCAAGATTCCCATTGCATTGTCATGATCATGGTGACGCAGTCTGATAAGTAAACGAAGGTTTTTTGCTTCCTTGTATGTGCAGATTTTCAGATGAAAAAATTTTATGGAAAACATCTGATTTGAACGACGCAATGTTGCAATATTCGATGCATTCATTAGCTTGACGTCAAAGCAGATTTTGCATCGTAAGGATTT
>JAQIWJ010001096.1:0-13388 GCA_034695185.1 Discolaimus major
AACAAGGTAAGCTCTATCATTTAAGCCACATTTCGCTGCAATAGCAGGGGGACAGTTGGAAAGGGTTCCTCGTCAGACCATGGTGTTGAACGTTTTCACAATAACATGAATATTGTTTCACGTATGGTACTTTTTTACTATTGCAAATTTGTTTTTCAGTCAATTCGTACTGTTATTGAGAGATAATGACGTTCCATTATAATGGAGTTTTCATTTTGAACGCAAGCACCCATGTTGCCCAGTAAGATTTATTGCTACGTATATCTCGCCATGACGCTTCCAGTTTTCTATTACAGTATAATAAAAAGTTTCATTTCGTGCTAGAAACACGATTGTATAAAAAAATTAACATGCCTCATTGAAAATATTTTGTTACATTTGATCGGAAATGAAAAGAAGCTATTGATATGATTTTGAGCAAATTTTTTAATCATGCAGAGATAACAATGCATCACAAATGCAAAGGTAATGCCTTATCATCATTACCACCAGCGAGACAGGTGAATCCATCACTATGCTAATGTCGACCTAAGAATTGACTTTTCCTGCACGATAACCCAGCAGTCATTGCAAATATTCGGAAGCCATGGATTAGCGCCCTTGGAGAACTACTGATCACAGTGATTTCCATTAACAAATGACAATTATTATGGATTTGATTTCAAATATAGATTTGGTGTGATCAAAGGTGAATGCAATTAAGATAGAACACCGTTGATTGTCTAGGATATTCGATATTGTTCTCCAGGCTTATAATGCTGACAAAAATCAATTATCACAAAGAATGTGCTTAAGAATAGCAAAATTCAAAATATTCAAATATTGCAATATACGCTGTCCGTGCATGCAGTAAACCATGTTTTCTGCTGAGACACCTGAGTATGCTGGTCTCTAAATCACATTTATTTTTGATGTCCGATCAAAATTCAAGAAGTTGATCATGAGATATCGATTTTCGCCAGAGAGTAGATGGGTGGAAAATGAACAATTGTTGCTGCTCAATTTGAGGCAATGAATTCCACACATGATGAACTATGTTTTGGTGCTAATCGCATTCACTTCTACAGTTGCACTTGGGTAGTTTCCTCGTCAATGCCAAATGCATTTTGTTATACGTATAGGGAAGGTGAGAAATCAATACTGCGGAACTGGCCAATTTTTTCATCGTTCTTTCTTTTGACCTTTCTATTCTCACCTTTGCAAAGGCGTTATTCATTAAAAGGTGATGGATTGTTGTCAATCCAGGCTGCAAAATAGAATTGCCAAAAAACCTTGGCATCATGCATGGCTGCGTTGATTGAAATTCAACATTGCCAAGATTTCTATACAGAAACTGGATACCGAATTGAAAATTGAAAAGTCCTTACCACATATGGCGAACTCCAAACCTCGAAGTTTTGAAGACGACAATTGTCAGTGCCTGAATTTTTGTTCATGTTGCATTCCTGTTTGGATATTGATGTTTTTCTTATTGAAATTGAGCGAATGAATGCTGCTACGTACGTCCACCGGCTTCACCTGGATCTGCATCGGGCTGAAAATTGCTGAAGAATATCTTGATATTTGCTGAGTCCCTTGCTGACTAAATCATGCTTCCGATTAAAGGTAGTTCAAAATGTTGCTGGTCGTAATTTTGTGTGTGTGTATGATTTTAATGCCCATGATCTGTGGGTCAGTTGAGAAGGTGAGCATTCTGCTTTCTTTGCTAGAGATTCACAGTCTTTGTATGCACATCATCCATCCAAAGCCAGCGATCACAGTCTGAGGTGGCAGTGCGTTCTGCTTGGACACCATGTCGTTTTGGGTTAGGTCAGAACTGCAATGATCACTTGTAGTCACTCATCAGTAGCTTGACTAGCTTGCGCCCACTTCTTGTTATTCGTCCACAATTGCTCCTCGTCGACTGGCACAAGTGACCACTGGACTGGACGAATTGACAAAGACATCATTTATTGGTTGGCCAATGGATTGCTGCCTGCTCAGCCATGTGACTGCAAGCCACTGGTCTTTGCTTGGACACTGTGGGCTCGCCATCATCCATGGGATGCATTGCCAGTGACGCTTATTCTCCCAATCAAAGAGGACACTTATGCGGCCATTGCTGATGGTGGCCAGCTGTGTGCTGGCTTGGTTTGCTTGGTGTCTTTTTAGCTTGTGCGGTTATTGTCCCTTGCTGGGTGCGCTTTTGTGTGAAGCTAAATGCTTCGCCAATTCCTCATTTTTTCTTCACATGGTGTTGCTTGAGATTGTGAATCAGGATTGGTCCTTGAGAATCGGTTTGACGTCGATTCGACCTTGCTGCTGCCTGCACATTGTGGTCAAATGCACTTGTTCAAGTGCCTTCTCTTTGCTGACACATTTGCTTGGTCTGCATTTCTTGCATGTGGTCCCTGGCTCAAATTCAAGCACTGCACTTTTGTTACTTACCAGTCATTAGCAATGCAATATTATTTCAGGAAGATTATCAACAAGAGGCAATGCAAAGATCAATGTCGATCATTGCTGATTTGGTGAAAAGCAGAAACCTGAGGGAGGACAGCGTCAATCGCAAGGAACGAAGTCCCAATCAGTGTTTCTTGCCCGAGCTGTGCTTGTTGTGAACCTTGCCCAGTGTGCTGCATGTGAGCTTGGGTTGAAAAATCCACAGTATTGGGACGATTTGGCATACACTGATAAATGATGTAATGTAATTGCTTCTCATCTGCTCCAAGACCCTGGACGGATCACTCAAGGGAGTCAGCGTCAGAATATACATAATGTCTACGTATACCGCCCAAGAGACTCGATCCCATGTCTACCAGAGAATGCTAAAAGCTCTAACCCACTGTACATAGAGTTATTGATTGAAATGACATTGATGAGTGCTATCAAGGCGCGTATACAAACTCATGATGATTATTATTCCGGTATCCTGTGTATTTAATATCCAAATATTAGGTTAATGGATTTATGAAAATCTGGACTGATTGGTTGATTTTCTTATGATCTTCCACTTCACTATGGCCGAATAAGTGAGTCAAATTTCCATCACAGAATTAACCGCACACTCAGAATACAGTGAATATGTAGAGAGAATATACAAGTTAAACAGTCACTGGCTAGGAACTGCCAATAGACTTCCCAACTCCAGTTTTTATCTCAACTCAAAGTGCAAATAAACGTTGCAAGCACATCAAGGTTGTAAGAAGAGCTCACAAGGATTACTCGAAACCCATGCCTTTCTGTCACATAATCAGTACCAGCAACTACGAATAATGTCAAAGCACTCTCATTATGAAAACTACGACTAAACCCCATTTTTTATGACCTTTGGAGGACCTGAAATTTGGTTCTTTCTATTTCCGGAGCGGGTTGTATTCTTCACCATATGAAAACCGGTTTTTGCCCACAAATAGAAAGAACCTTTTTTCTTGCGGGTCCTCCTAAGGCCATTAAAAACAGGGTTTAAGCTCATCTGTAGTCATCTGTATATATCTGATCTATATTTAAGCCATATCAAAATTCATTTCGGTTTATCCAATATGATTGACAGTGATCTTTCCGCTGCTGAACGTTCCGCCACTAGGATTTCGAATATGTCGATGTGGCGAGCACGTTTTATATTCGATCGTAGCATGGCATTGATATTCGTCATTGCCATTGGTCATTTCTTCTTCTGGCAATGTCCAACCGCTAGCAAAACGTGATATCTGAAATCGAGTGTTTTCTAATCACATATATTTATGCGCATCATCTTTGTGAAAGCATACAGTTTGATTGATACGTTGATCACCAGTGCTTCTTTTTGTCCACCATCTGGTGTAAAGGAGTCCTTTGGTATGCACATTCCACCAATTATTCCAACGAATATTGAATTCACAGAGTATTGTGTTTCCATCTTTTGATATGTTAAGGGATTCTTCATCTACAATACAAATTATATGCATTTTTACATGCTGTTCAGCTACTGTATCTTATGAATTACTGTCGAAGATGATCATTTTGAAGTCAGTTGTAATGACACTAGCAATATCGCCACCAGCGTGCATTCTAATTTTGAACCGAGCCAGTCGGGTGCCAGCATGAAACATTTGAGGCTCATAATCCAACATATCGTACGATAGCTCATCAATGCAGCGGCTGTGCCCATTGCTTTTTATCTTCTCAACCCATATTTGAAACCCAACTGATTTGTTGTAAAATGGACCATCACTGGGGCATTTGAAACGAATAATCGTATCGTTGGGATCAGCCACCAGCACATCTCCAAAACGAATATGTTGCCCTTTATAAGTTGTTGGAGGTTCGGAAACTGGAAAAAGCCGGATTTTTATGTGCACTAAGGCACGTTGGTATTTACTTACTTTGAGGGCAGCTTTTCGGCTCGAACAATCGATACCATATTCCTCTATGATTTTCAGTAACAGCTGCGCATTGACCTGGTTTATTAACCGGACAATACGTATGATAATTTCCCCAATTTTCATTTTGGCACCAACTAGCGTTGATCCGAGCACATTGCTGCAATCCGTCGCTGGTGAATGCACAGTATCTCGGTTCCCTGTTTTGGCTAGGGCACGCAGGGCTTTGCATGCAATCTTCGCTGTATTCAGGACCTCAAAATTTATGGAACTTTAGTGCCTTCCTTCGTGAAGCAATTTTCCCACTCACATAGCATAAAAGGAATTTTAATCACGTTTTGGGATTCCTTCGTTTCACCGCCATTCCGAATACGGCATTTCAAATTTCTGCCCACCCACGTCTCATTCAAATAGATGATGAATGGAGTAGTGACTTTGGTATAGGTATCGTCCTCCAGATCACGTTCATTGGTGCATGGACCTGATCGCATGGTTTCATTGGTATCGGTATCAAATACTTCATACTCGACACCAGATGGGCATCGATCAGTAGGTGAACCGTATGTGCATTTGATAGTTATCGTATCAGTTGGCTCCAGATAATAGCCACCGAAAGCTGGCCAACGAATGCCAATTTCTGAAATGACACATGTAAGTTTTGTGAATCATATTATAATAGCACACGTTGCTACATGTCTACAATAATATTAAATTTTCACACTTATACTTGGTATTGGCAAGGTGTAGTCCGATTTCACCACGCCAGCAATGCTCAATGCAAAGAATAGGGTTAGCATTTTGGTTCACTAAGCCACCTTTCTGTGTACTTTCACCAGTACAGCAGAATGCTTCTGGTAAAGGTAAAATTGGAAACAGCATTTGGCTGTTTCAGAAAATGCGAACGAATGATTTATGATGCTATACGCAATGCAAGCATTATGTTTTCTAAGGAGGCCACAGATATATACGCATCTGTTGGCGATATCAAACTTTTGGCACAAGTGCTTTTGGCAAGCAGGTCGGTGGCTGTGAATTCTTTTTTCCAAACTGCAAGTGCCAACACATCTGATGGAGACTTGATCAAGATATAAGCTGAAAATGCAAGACTGATAATGATGCGAGGTGTTTGTGATCAGTGCAAGTAAATAATAGTCTTTTTGTCAGCTACATGGTTAATAATTCTTCACATGCTTTAATTATTTCATGGTCCAGGTGTATTTAAATATACTTTAAAATATGTATCCAATCCATAAAAAGCGTTGCATAAGGAAAAGATAATCAAGAGCATCCCTATATCGTAGCATCAATGTCACTAATCATAAAAATGGTTCGAACCACTCTCATCAGTATAACTATATTTGGCCATCTCCACATGTATGTTCCTATCATTGCACGCTATCCACTGTGATTGAAGGTGATCTTTCTGCTGCTGAGACTTCGGACATGGCGATGTGGCGAGCATGTTTTGTACTCGATCGAAGCGTGACATTGATATTCCTCATTTCCGCTGGTCATTTCATCGTCCCGCATTGTCCAGCTTGCAGCGGATCTAGCCATCTAAAACTAATCAGTTGAATTATGCGCATCAGCATGATCAAAGCATACTTTTTGATTGATACGTTGATCACCAGTGCTTTCTTTTGTCCACCATCTGGTATAAAGGAGCCCTTCGTCGTGCACCTTCCACCAGCTACTCCAACGATAATTGAATTCGCAACGCAATTTATTCCCATCAATCGATATATTCAGGGTCTCTTCATCTGCATAAATAGAAAGTTTAAGTTTGTCAAACATCAAGTTTCGTGAGTTACTGTCAAAGACGACCATTTTGAACTCGGTGGTAACAATGGTAGCGATATCCTTCTCCGTGAAGACTTTGACTTCCAACCTGGCCAATCTTGTGCCCATATGAAACATCCTTGGTTCATAATCCAGCATATTGTACGCTTGTTCATCAATGCAATTGCTGATATCGCTATTCTTAATATCATGCACCCAGATTTGAAATCCAATTGATTTGTTGTAAAATGGACCACCACTGGGGCATTTGAATCAAATAATCGTATCGTTGGGATCAGCCACCAGTATATCACCAAAACGAATTTGTTGACCCTGATAACTGGTAGGAGGTTCGGAAACTGAAACGCCTAGACGTGTTCATCCTGCTACCTTGAGGACAGCTTCTCGGCTCGAACAGTTGATACCACAACCCTTTGTTATTCTCTGCAACCGCTGCACAATGGCCGGATTGATTGACTGGACAGTAGGTGAAATATTTGGACGAATGCTCATTTTGGCATCAACTAGCATTGATTTGAGAGCATTGCTGAAGTCCATTGGTAGTGAATGCGCAGTATCTCGGTTTACCATTTTGACTGGGACATGCAGGGCTTTGCATGCAATCTTCGCTGTATTCAGGACCTCAAAATTTATGGAACTTTAGTGCCTTCCTTCGTGAAGCAATTTTCCCACTCACATAGCATAAAAGGAATTTTAATCACGTTTTGGGATTCCTTCGTTTCACCGCCATTCCGAATACGGCATTTCAAATTTCTGCCCACCCACGTCTCATTCAAATAGATGATGAATGGAGTAGTGACTTTGGTATAGGTATCGTCCTCCAGATCACGTTCATTTGTGCATTGGCCTGATATCATGACTTCATTGGTGTTGGTATCAAATACTTCATACTCGACACCAGATGGGCATCGATCAGTAGGTGAACCGTATGTGCATTTGATCGTTATTTGACGAGCTGGCTCCAGATAAGAGCCACCGAACGATGGCCAATCGATACCAGTAACTGCAATGACGCGTATCTTAATTTTTGCGAGCCAAAATTTGCATAACAAACCTTTGCTAACTGCCAATGAAATACCTAATCAGTTTACTTACATGGTACTGGCAAGTTATTATCACATTTGGCCACGCCACCAATGGCCATTGCGAAAAGTAGAAACAACATTTTGCAAAAAACTAACGATAAGCGCCTTCTCACTCTGGCAAAAGACCTCTACTGACGAGAAATTTGAAAGTGCCGTCCAAGTTGGAAGTTCCATCAGAAATTCTGGGCGACTGATTTATCATGCAGCTGTTTGGCGATATCAAATTTTTGGGTCTTTTTCCTTCTTGCTGTCCATGGTTGGTGAAGGAAGAGAATGCTCTGATTGCAGTGTCAATCTCTCCAAACGATATGGGCATTTTTCAGTAACGTATGTAAGGAATGTCTCTTCAAAATGTTAGCAGATACATACGCAGTGCATTCAGTTATCATGCAGTTTGTATGTCAAAATACATTAGCGGTAAATGTTTACAAACAAAATGTTTGCAAGTCAAGACGTCGTGACGTCAGGTTTTATGGACAACCTCAATGATTTCACTTACAATTAGATCAAAATATCAGTTAACAAAGTTTATGAACAGGTTTGACACTTGTATCACGACATGAGGAAATCAAACCATGGATGCCACTATTGGATTTCACGGGCAACATTTCAATTCCAGTTGTACAACATCGACTGTTGGCTTTGATACTTGATACTGCCTTCTTTGCGCCATTCACATAGCCCCATTCCAGGAATCAACTTATTCACATTGCAGACATTGGACTTTCAAGTACCGACTTGCATCTGAATCATGGCTATACTGCGTTCAACTCGACCAGTCCCCCTGACATTTGTTACGTGAGGTTGATGGATCGGTTCCCCCTTGCCTGGCCGCTGTCAAATAAACCATAGGCATAGCGTCCATCCAAGAGACAGGGAGGTAGCCACATGAGGTCACCTGCCTAGGCCCTGTTGTATTTTTGACAGGTCTCCCTCAGCCAGATGCCCATCCATCATGATTGCATAAGAGGACTTCATCCACTGCTGACTGGATCGATCAATCTGTCATGACAGTAGCAAGCTATGTTTTGTGCGGGTTACTTGCGTATGAAGAGGCGAAAGGTGTTCCTTCTTTTTGCCATTGCTTTTCTTTACAGTGACCCAATCATCAATACGCACCCATTTTCTAACTTTCATATATTTCTTCAACGTCACATTAAAAAGCAAAGTTTGCATCAACCATTCACAAGATATTCATTTATCATTCTTTTTCAACCACCAACAAAGCCTTGTCGAATAGCATCTGACATATCCGAATCTAAAAGAGACATTGATATTTAACATTATGATCAAGCATTTTGAATACACCTCACCTTATCCTTATCAGCCTCCAAAGGTAGCTCCTTGATTTGGATAAATTTCGGATACATTTCCACCAAATAATCAACGCCTGGAGCCAGCTAAAATTTGAAAAATACGATAATAATGGCAACTGTAAAGTCATCATGGCTTACATCAGGTTCAATGGTGAAACATTGAGGATCCTTCTCACGATAAATTCGACCATTTTCCGTATTGTAATAAATCGATGCATGTGCTTCGTTTTCCAAAACCAACCTGAAATATGAGTGTGATTATTTTCAGCTTCAGAAAGCATGCTACCTCAATTCAAATCTGTCTTATGTATACTTGCGTATGTTGCATGACCAAATGGCAAATATGCCAGCAGCCCTGAAATCAGCCACTTTACCTCAAGCAATGTTTCCTGATCAAGCGCACTTTCGAATTCTTCTTCAATACCACTGGTGATTTGTTGTTTATGCCATGTATGGAACGTTCAATTTCATCTGAAAATTTAAACATTTCCAATCACTTATGCAAATAAGCTTTGCAATGCAGAAAACATGCCTGCAGCAAATTTGAGTACTCACCGTTCGTCAGACAAGGAGGCAAACTGTCGTGCATGTACGTTTTTGCCATTTGATCAGCTGCTCCATCGATTGATGCATGATCCATAAGATTATTGAATAACTGTTTCACTTTGTCCACGAAATCTTTGCGTTCCTTTTTCTTCTGCAATTAAACAAACATCTCTAAGAATAGTTGTTAGAAAACAAAGGTCCATGCTTACTTTATCCTCATGGACAATCCCCATGAAATCCATGTAATTCAATGGTAATGATCGCCTGTACTCGATATTTTCAGTCATGGCCACTTGAATGGCTTGTTCCAGAAGCTGAAATGGAGAAATCTGCATTGGTGCATATCAACAATGATTCTAAAATTTGCAATTCTTTCAGTAGCCAAAAAATCACTTACAATTTGCATATAATCGCCCCATGAATTTCGTTGAGTCGTGCTGATGGTCATGTGCAATGAATGTTCATCACCTGATGCAACCGCCTAAAAAATATTCTTTTTTAAAACCAGCCTAGCAATATCAATCATACTTACTTCATGAATAAATCCCCTTGGAAAATACAGTAAATCGCCTGGACGTAATTCCACTTCCATAATCGGTTTGCCAATTTCGTGCGGTTTGAAATTGGCTGAAAATAGCAACGCTCGTTTGCTTTGCACGCAAAGCCATTAGCACAATTGGCATTGCGCAATGCAAAATGGTCAAGACCACTTACGACTGGAAAATCTTGGCAATGTTTCTTCAACACTCCTCGGTTCGTAAACGCGCCATTTCTTCACGCCTTCCAATTGAACAACGAACGCTTCGATATCATCGTAATGCGGTGCGAAACCTTGAGTGCTGGCTGGAGTCAAATATCTGAAACCAAACAAGAATGCATTTTTAAATTCAAACCAATCTTGAAATGGTTACTTACACATTGGCACCAACCAATGTTCCAAAGAATTCTTGCAACGTCGAATTCAATTTCCATACTGCCTGTGAATACGTTTGCGGATTCAGCAATCGAATTGAGCAGCCGTCCTAGAAATGGTGCGAAATTCAAATTTTAATAATCCTAGATGAAAAAGTCATGCGTGCAATGCATAACCATACTTTTAGGCAATCATCAAGTATAAAAATGCATGACGCATACCTTATAAAAATCCCATACAGTAGCAGCGTACGCCCGACCACTCGGATTCAACGTTTTCCTTTCCCCATTCTCGTATTTCGTAATATCCAAATTAACCCAATACTGAATATCATTCTGAAAAACACTCATCCACAGTAAGCCATTCATATTGAAAGTAATCATCACTTACCTCTTTCAATATCCAATCCAATTTCTCAGTACTGAACAATCCATCGTAATATTTGGGATCATTGCGTTGAATGCGAAATGGTTTCTTTTCCCAATATTGCCTGAAAATTATCTCTTGCAACAATGATCCAACTAAAATGGGCAAACTTACTCCAAGAACGATCCAGTTTGGGTAGGGCTTATCAACCATGCCAACGTTTGGCGAGCATCCGATGTACTGTCTTGGTACTTTAGTTTGTTCAATATTTTCCAAATGTCACTGTTGGCCTAAAAATAACTGGAACATGAAAGATTGAAAATCAGACATGCAAGCTAGTCTCAAGACCTCCATGTCAGGAGGCAAAGGCCATAAAATGATGCAGGAAAATGCTTACCTCTGGATTAATTTCGGCGACAGGCGATGGATTAGGTTGATCCTGGTCAATCGACCCATTCTCCACTGCGTTGATGTGATCTTGGTTCCCCCGCTTTCGCTTTTGAATTTGATCAGCAGCGCCACCATGTGCCTGAAAAATATCTTGCATTGCATTATGCCATAAATAATATATGTATCTGCGTGCTATGGTTTTGACTAGACTTGCATGACTTGAGGTGATGAAGTAAATCCATCGGTTTTAAACTTTTCCAAAACCCTACATCCTGTTTGAATCATTTTCAATCAAGGCCTGCACTTAGAATTGACCCCCAAAATAATTCTAACTCTGGAACCAAACTGGCCTCAGTCCCTTTGAAACTTTCAGCCCAAATTTTAAACCGACCAAGGCAAGACATGCTTTTCATCAAAAGGGCCACTTACCTTTCGTTTCTTCTTCTTGGACTTTACTGGTTTTCCATTTTGCGCAGAAACATTGGTCGTTTGCATTCCATCATTATTGGCAACCGAATCGTCCAACATGATGATCTCATAATGACTGGATATGTCCTTGGTTAAAGCGGTATCCGAATGACGATTCCGCTTACGTTTCTCTTTCATTTTTCCTTCATCAGCTATCATGGGGTGGGCGGATTTGATCGGCTGAAAAATATATACGCTTTTCCATTTCTCTTTTGGTGCATCAGCTTCACAAGTCATGCAACGAATGTGGGCATTATTTAGGGTGTGACTGCATCATACAGTATGCCACTATACTGTAAGTGTAGGCACTTGTGCAGTATAGCCCCCTTACTCCAAAATAATGAATAAGAGGGTATACCTGGATTCTTGGTATAGTGGACCCTAGTTCAGTCTGGGATTTGGCATATCCATCGGGATTAGGCTTGATTATCCCTCTTAAGCTTAGGCACGCGGATTACTTTGCCTCCAGAATAACCCTGCTCCCTGGTAGTATATAGTGGAAGGGGGGCTATACTGCACAAGTACCTAAGTGTACACCGATACCGCAATATAAACTCTGCTTTTGTTTTTATGCATAATATAATCATCATAATCAGCTCTGCATTACTGAAAAAAGGCAATTTTATGTATCGTAATGAGTAAATCTTTTGAACCTTGAGCCATCTGCTGTAATTATTAGCATAATAACGTTTCTTATAAATAATATATTCCTTATTTATAACTTGTTTCTGATAAATTGCACTGTCTAAGATTACTGACTGAGAATTGTTTTGCCAAACCTGTCAATCATACCAAAATATCAATAAAAACTCACCGGACCAACACGTAAACCATTGTAAGCCGCGAAGGCGGATATTTTCTTCAAACGTCTCGGTCTTTCTTCCATTTCCATCAAATTATCAATAAATTCGAAGTAAATTCGCCAAAATCACTCAGAAATCACCGGTGTGCGAGGAGAATTGACTCCGATGGACGACTGACTGTCACGAAAACGTGACAGGACGGATAATTGACTACTGGGCAGTCATCACCTATAAACGAGGTGGGGAGTGAATCGTCCGTCGCAGTCAAATATCCGGGTGCACGGAGCAAATAGCGCTACTAGCAGACATGTCATGGATGTGAATCTATTTAGTTCAAGTAAGCGGGAATTTGAATTGTTAGTGTCCCAAGATTGCCACTTGTTGAAGATTTCGAAAATAGATTTCCACACAAACCAAACCAGTGACGTAAATGCGCCAGCAAAAAGACCACACACCTGTGATAATAAATCAGTATTCTGCATTTTCACTCTCCCAGTTGAGGTAAAAATCCTTGCCCATTTATCATTCTTACACAGCAAGTTTAGCAGCTAACAAAAGGCTTGCCTTCTTTCTAACACAAAGGCATTTCAAATTCTGCAGTGCTTAGAACGGTCGAAATGAGATGGTTTTACATCTTTTTCGTATTGCTCTTGTGCATTGTTGAATGTTCATCTATGTCCACTACGTGTGCTGGTACTGGACCGCTCGGCTATAAAAGATACCCAAATGGTACCCTGATCACCTGCAGTACGAGCAGCGAATGTGGCAGTGAGGCCTATACGTGCATTGGCCTTTGCTGCGCCTATTGCCATGAAGGAAAGATGCCAGCACGTCATGCCAATGGTACTGTCAAGACGTGTCGATTGAACAGTGATTGCGGTGATCCGACTGGTGGTTATCATTGCCCCAACAGCGTTTTCTGTTGCCCAATGCGCTAATTCGAGAAGAAAGGAAGAGTTTATGTCGGAAGAGATTGAAAATCCAAGTCAGATTTCGGTTCTTGTAGTGTCCAGTATAATGCTGTAGCACATGCAATGCAAAGGCATATTTATGCTTGTCCTTGGCAAAGTTGACTTATTTGATAAGAAAGCGTTGCAAATCAGACTTTTGTTTATTCTTGAAGATTAGGAGTGAGTCTTGGATTGTTGGAAAACAAACTACTCTTTCGGAACAGAAAAGAAGCCCGTAGCATCGGCGCCAGAAACAGCTGATGGTGATTATTTTCTATTTGCTCAACATTCTCAATATTCAGACTAACCTTGAAAATAACACAGGGACCTCATCAGTGTTTTCTTGGCACATGAGATAAAAAGGAACTGATTGAGCTCAGTTGAGGAGTGATTATGATGAAAAAGATGTCG
>JAQIWJ010001097.1:0-13386 GCA_034695185.1 Discolaimus major
TTGAAAGTAGGTTTGAAAAACGGGCTGAAAAGCACGATGAGGAGCACACCTTGGCTATTAGTTCTCTACTAACAGTGACAGAACTTTTATCCACAGCTTTGGACGACAATAGCATTACGGACAGCGAGTTTAAAACGGTGGTGAACGAAAGGCGCAAATACATCAACATGAGAAACGCAGTCAAGCAAAAGCATTTTCATGAGGCTGATGCGCAAGAGATCAAAAACTCAGTTAGGACTAGTGCGGCTAAGGGGTTCATCACGTAGTCTGGAAACTAGTGCGGCTAAGGGGTTCATCACGTAGTCTGGAAACCGTTTTTTGCTATCTGACCCTGTCAGGATAGATTTCAAGGTCGACTGGAGCGAGGGGGGATGTACTGAAGTACAAGCGAACCAAGCCGTTCGAAACCGGCTAGTCGAAACAAGGGGCGCTGGTTGGAAGGCTTTTGGCACTGAAATGCGTGGTTATCATGGCAAATAATCCGCGAAAAAGCAGGGTGGGGCAGAATTATTTTTTGTCCGCAGGCAACGCTTTTGGCACTGGAGATGCACGGTTATCATGGCAAATAATGACAAAAATGCATGCTGCGCCAGAACCGCCCGCGAAATACTAACTTTCCTAATTTTATTAATAAAATTCATCCACGGATTTACCCCCACTGCAACATTGGAGATCACCTGCAGCATTGCTTCTGCCTCCGCATATGAAATTGACGTCATTATAATCAACAGATCTAACTATAACTCTAGGTATATAATCTCCAAATTCTGATGTATTCCCAACATGTCAAGAACTTGTTCTCATTACCTTTCTTACTGGGCCAATTTAATCCAAACTGATTCCCAATGGCTATGTCAATGGCTAATACAAGGAAATCAAATAGATCAGGTCTGGGTCAAAAATTTTTTGGCCTGTTGCCATCCCTACCCTGATGGGCGATCCTATATTTGTTGCACAAAACTAAGCTATGTTCTAATTTACATCAGAATTATGGCAATGACTTCGAGTGATTCCTCAAATCTAATATTCAGATCACAAAGACATATGCGAAATTACACTAGTGAAGGGCATTATCAAAATCATGTTATGTTTACAATTTTTGATACCATTCCGTCCCATTATATGTCCCAACTTGTTCGTAAGAAAATGGTGAACGCAATCCATACTTTCTACTGTGATGAACTTCGTACCATTTCGGCCCATACAACATTTTCAGCATGTCATGAATATCGCAACGTACAAAAAATAGGTGACCTTTCAAATCGGCTGTACAAGCTCCCTTGAATGTTGGATACACATCTATAAAAAAATTCTACACCTCACTACTGCTCAAAATATTTCGTGTATTATGACTGACCTCAATTTGGCCTTTTTGGGAGTGTCCACGCCACCAACGTATGTTCCGTTACTCATTTGATATAATGCGAAAATATCGATTCGTACATCTTTTATCCACAAGGTCAATTCCAATGAATCTTCAGGCAAAGTTATCACTGATGCAGATCACAAGCATCGAAGGCTGTGCTTACCGTTCCAACTATGAACATCAGTTTCAAAGAATCATGATTTTTCAGCATATCTTCTACTCTGGGATTCCATTCGGAGGCCAAAAATGATAAATCCATATCCCAAGTATGAGGGATAATTCCACATTCTCTATACCAACCTAAACGATGGATACTCCTCGTCAGCTCTGCATAATAATTGCCAATTGCAGAAATATACCCAATGCTGTTCCACCTTCCATCATTACAGTAAATCTGTAATCCAACAGCAGATCACGTACAAATGCCAAATATTTAACTGAGGAACCCCTGATTCGAGGTGTTATGTTGTAGAGCTCAGGGTATTTCTCCCTGACGTAAATTGCCGCTGATCGATTGCAGTCGAGGAATTTGGATCGTGGCCATTGCCATAAATAGAAATCCAATGGATGAGGCACGAGTATATGCTGGTATGCCTTGATTAGTCTCAATCTGAAGATAAGTTTTTTTGACATCCATGCAGTGCAAAGATTCTGATGTCCAATCAAATGAGACTTTTGATGGAAATATTATGAATCAGCATGAAGTTTTTACCTAAGAAATGCTCTGGCAGGCTCTTCAATATCGGATCCATGCTTGATACCATGAATGTACCAGTAATTCGTTCTCTCCTCCATAATTGGCATCAATAATTTTACCCCATTCTTTGTGAAGAATGTACCATTATTATCCATCCCTTCATCCACTTTCCATCCAACAGGTTGAGTTGCGCAATTAATCTAAAAATATTCTCATTGAAAAAAGTGCACAAAATTTTATGATCCGTACCAAATCTTGCATCACTTTCGGCGACCCACTGACATTATCGCGATTGATCATTGCGAATCGATATATTCTCAATTCCATGCATGTATGGCAAAATTCCTTGTCATTCTCCGATATGCACCTGACACAAGCCGGCTCCAAGACGACCAAAAACGAGGCACCGTGGCAAGACATTAGCCAATTTGAGATTGGCGAAGCAAACGTGAAGAAACGTTGAACGAAAAATTGACGTTGATTCACCTGAAAATGGGAATGTGTATTTGAAATATTTCAAATAAAAATCGCAATATTATTGCAGGTATGAATGGTTGAGCTTGACCTGCTGAATATTTTACCAGAATGCCTGTACCACTGCAGTGAATGAAACCGAGAAGAAAAATTCATAATTACCATTGCAAGATTCAGTAAAAGAATAGTGATAAAAGCGAAAAACGCCAATGTTGCAAACAATTGCTTATTTTGAAATAATTTGAACCCAAGAAAACGGATCCATGTTTTGCTCATGACCCCCTTGGTGGAATTGGTTGATCGAATTTGTAAGAACCATCAGGAGTACGCAAAATTTTTCTGTGGATCAAAAAATAGCCACCACGCAAAGCGATTTTACACAAGCACGAATGCTGTGACTGGCAAAGCGTGCATCTGTTTTTTAGCCACTGCATAAAATTTATCTGCAGACCAGATCAGGGCAGTATTGATTAGTAAGCTTCTAAGAATGGTGTGAATATTGGAGCAACGTTTTCTGGATCAGCAGTTGCTAGTGCTGCTGCTGAGCAGACGCTAGTTTGCATTTTGATCAAGTATGCATCGATTTCTTCAGTTCCTGTTCACTGCGAGGAGAAGGCGATTATTATGGTTGGTCATATTGATTTCGATCACAGTGACGTTTACCTTACTTGCCTATATTAGCAGCACTGAATTGCGCAAATCGTTGCAACCATATTATGCAAAATCAATAACCAGAGGTGAGCATAGGGATCAATTATAACTCATCTCTGACTAATCATCGTTTTCAGGTTTATCAAACGAATCATACAAAAATGTACCATCAACTTCAATGATGGGAAATATTCCTTTCAAATGGTGCCAAGGGAACCTATCCATTTGGGATGATCTGAATTGCGACGATTTATTTCATGGTGATCAGGAAGCAATAAACAGATCCAAACCTTGGACACCGCCCTGTAATTACAGTGACGAATTCTTGGCTGAAATAACCTGCCATTGCGAGCTCCTGCAAGACTTATTTCATTTCGATCAAATTCCACAAAGCGAAGAAGAGGCTAATTATCCATTGGCATTTATCATGATCGTTGAAAAAAATGCCGAACAAGTGATTCGATTATTGGCAAGTATTTATCAACCTCAGAATTTGTATTGCATCACTTCTGACCAACACAGCGACAATTATTTCAAAAAATCCATCCGATGCTTGACTAAATGTTTCGAAAACGTCATCATGCCAGATCGGCATCTGGAAATATATTGGGCCGATATTTCCATTTTGGATGCCACTATGAATTGTATGAAATCGCTGGGCGATTCAGCTCGAGATTGGAAATACGTTCAAATGCTAGCAAGGAATGATGTACCATTGAAAAGCAATGCTGAAATGGTGAAGATATTCAAAATTCTTAACGGGTCAGCGGATTCTGAACTGACTCGTGGTCAACCTGAACGGTATGAAAAATACCATATCCATGGTCAAGAAGATCCAAGAAGATCAAGACCGAATGCTCCAATGGGGGTCACTATCTATAAGGGCATCGTCGCGGTCAGTTTACCTAAATCATTTTGTCATTATTTAGTGAACGATCAAGAAGTCAAAGCTATGCTCAAATGGTCTCGGCCAACATGGGCGCCAGAAGAGCAATTCTTCGCCACGATTATTCACAATACTCATTTCAAACATAATTCCACATTCCCAGGCGCTTGCTTGCGCAAATACGATTTGGAGCAGAAGCAGAAACGATGGATATCCAGATTCCAAATTTGGTACACCAATTGCGAAGGTATGATTACCGGTGGTTCCTGCGTGTTCGGTGTGGGCGACTTGAAAAAGATGAAAGAGCGGAACGAATTGGTTGCACACAAATTTTATGCTGATTTCGAGCCAGCAAATTGATATTGTATGCACAAATTGTATCAGCACAGGAAATATGGTATGGATGGATCAAATGAAATGAGATTAAATTTGACTTATTATGAAACATTGCCAGCTGTGATTTATCAAAAGATGATCAATAAGGAGGAATTTACCTGCTAATATTCATAGCCATGTTGATTGATTCATATAATTTTCTTACTGCAATGAAAGAATATTTTGCACATGATCTTGTGACACTGCATTGGAAGCTATCCTTGCTTTTTTGGCTCCCTTTTGCCATACTGTAAATGTCTTGCAAATCAATCAAGAAGCATGATTTATGATTTGAACAAACCAATCCTGCCTAAGATCGCATTCACTCCAAATTGAACTGGCGATTTCTCATACCAACATTGCTAAGAATGTCAAACTGAGGATATGCAAATTGTCAAAGAAAGATCCTTAAGCCATTCAGTGCAAACATCATGATTATCACCAAAATCATGCCATTCTTCTGGATGGAACCATGGTTTTTTCATATGGTCAAGTAAGAAAGAGAAAAATACCGATTTTCTAACTATATTGAGTTTTTGATCAAAATGAACACCAGCATGAAATTCAGCATGGTCGATTGTAGTAGAAAATGTTTTCACATTACAATGCTCGCATTGTTTTCTTGTGATTTCGATGTACCCTCTGGTACACGTTGTAAAGTACAGCATAGAAAAATGAATATATGACTCAGAAAGAAATGAGTATGGCTGGAATGCACTGAAAATATACTGATGCGACGTATAATTAATTTGTGATGGACAGCATAAAATATATTGTCTAATCAATGCATTGCGATAATCTTATGTTTGGACAATATAATTCATCAAATTAGTACAATCGTTCTCAAGCAACTGAACCAGAGCAAACGGTTTTCAGCATATCTGCCACGAATGAACCATTCGGTGCTGGTTTATCATAAAATTGCCTCGCATATTTTCCCCACAAATGCACTGCGTACGATCCCTTGATCATTCTTCGCAAGGCCGATTTACTGAACCATTCGAACGCGTACGAATATTGAATCCAACGCAATGGATAGAATGCATTGGGTGGCAAAATCTCGTAAGTACTATTATCCACTAATCCGCTGTAGTGAATTTTTGTGACCAGCAAGAGTCCAACGCAACCCCAACTCCAAGGGATATAATTCTGAGTGAAATTATCAATAACAGCTTTTATGAACGGGTGACGTTTTCTGAAAAATAAGACACCATTGGCTATTGTGCCAGGATTTTGCCAGCCAGCCACATTATGCAATGATCCCAAATTGCGCAATGTCCATGAATCGGTGTCCCTGTATTTACCACCGTATTTGTACAAATACGTGTATCGTAATGCATCGCTCAGAGTTGGCAATGGGTAAGCGATGATCACTTTATTCAAATCTGCGTACCACTTTTGGATCGGCGTATCGGCCAACACTGAATCGATATCCAACTTGGCGAATTCCAAATTTTCTACTGATCTCAATATTGGATGCGAATTCATCGGATGATTGATGCTCAATACGCAGACACCGATTTCCGGATTATGTATAGCCGCTAATTTGATCGAACAAGCTTCGAACGGATTCCATATCCAAGTATCGGATAATTGGAAAAATACGATGGCGTTTTCAGTGTAGCAAAATTGACTTTGATTTTTCAATTTGCGCATTGATGTATTCTTGGTCAATCGATGCGAATCATCGAAATTTTGTTGGTCATTGTAAATAAATGCCAGAATTAGGAAAATCGACAGAAGCAAGAAGAAGAACATCAATTTGAGCTTGGATAGCTTCATTCAAAACAGTATCGGCCAGAATGGAGCTGCTGAAAATGGGATAGTACTGCACTTGTAGATGCCCCTTTGCTGAAGTGCATGGTAATGGACGACACGTTTCAACAGTTCATCATTATCTTCATTCTAAATATGGCCACCCACTAGTGTGCAGGATTTTAAACTGAAGCATTCCGCCTGCATGCTTCATTCCAGCTGTCAGCAGTTGATGCACAATTGTCAGGCACACTTTTTGATCAATCTGACCAAACTTTTTATAAATCTGCAAAATGCAAGGATGCAATGGATCAATGCAATCGTTGACTTTGGCTTGCTCTTCCTGATATCCATGTTCAATGTCGATGCAAATTTGATCAAGGATACTTGCAGTCGTTACAAAGACAAAACCAAATTCATCAAAGCGGTGCAGTATGACAGTGAAACTTACTATTTCATATCCAGAAATGCGTGGATCGAAACTAATCAGCCCATTTCTGGGAACTTCACTGATCCATGGGTTGAAGAGAACTGTTTACCAGGGCTATAATTTCAACACACTCTCAAGAAATATCTGCAATGGTCACAATGCAACATTGCCAATTGTGTTAACCGAACATGAAGCAAATTCCTGTTCAATAATTTCAAATGGCGAGATTTTGATCCGGAAATGGAAACGAACGATACTATACTCATTATTCCATTGGATTTGAAAGTATTGTAACATGCAATCCATCCACACATGCATAAAATTTCAAATTTGCAGGTTATTGATACTGGATCAGGGCACGAATGGGGTGAGGGCACCTTACAGGGCCTTGGTCCCCATGGTTTGAGGATCAGAAAAATCACCCATCCAGTCCATATGCTTCCATCAAGAACGAAATGGGCCAGTGGATATTGTCAGTGAAAGCTAGTATTCTGCAATCAATGCATCCAAAAGTCGTTCTATGTCAATACAGTACCCGCAACGCTCTGGCACGTGGCAGACGGTCGTTTCCATAAAATGGCGGGAATAAGATTCGAAATTTATCAGTTCTACCAATGCTTTTCCTCAGCTTGATTTTAATTGGGGACTGATGTCACTCCAATAAGTGCAATTTGACATTCTTGTTGTTGATCATGTCATGTGCTTTCCATTTATAATTTGACATTTTCTCATCTCTACTTCTACAGTACCATCGCATGCTTACTGTAGTGCTTATCTTTTTTGTCAATGATAATCGAGTGAATGATCACGCCACTTGCTGTTTTTCATGGCAGCTAGATCGCCCTTTGGGAAAGGCACAAAATGTGATCTGTATCTGATCGATTGTATAAAATTTGCATCCATCACCTGTATGAATATGTCATTTACACGCTAGGCAAAATTCATGACTGCAAACTGTTTCCAGATCCAAAATTTATGATCAATCAGTGCTGATAATCCATGTTACTTTACCCATACAATAACCACACTCTCAAAACCAACGCTTACAAAAGTCATCATGTCAACAGTGCAACTCAGAATTTGAACCATATTATTCAAAAATTATCATTTCAATCCTGTATCGGTTGATCCTGATCCACTGCAGCTGGTTGATCTTCAATCACAATAGGATCCTGATCAGTCCCAGCCGAAACTGTGGCTACTGGAGTCTCGCTGTTGGTCGCCTGCTGTTGAGTAGTACTTTCTGTTGTGCTAGTCGAAGTTGCACTGGTCGATGGTAATGGTAACGTAATGCTAACTGTCACTGGACTGGCCGGCGACGGTTGTTCCACAGTAGCCGTGTTCAAACCACTATGATCGTCCAAATAGTAATCATCCGCATCCATATCGTCCATATCACCTTCGGCTGGGCTTTCGTATTCTTCATCCCCAGCATCGGCTTCCTCCTCTTCCTCTTCTTCTTCAGCCCGATCTTGACCCTGAAACAGTAGGAGATGAGCATGTGATAAAGTTGGGAGGCATGTGATGCTTGCATGAGAAAGGCATGCTTGTGTACCTTGCTTCAAAGAAGCCTGCAGGAATATGGTATAATATTGACAAAGCCTGATGGTGAAATCAGGTTCACATGCAAATACATTTGTATGCTTGCAAAAACTGATTTCTGATAAAATCAAGCACTACTATCAGTCAATGCAAATTATATGCATTCATTTTTTCTAGTATGCAGAAATTATTCAGCCACATTCACTGGCCTGTGCTTTGCAGCCCATGATTAATCAATATACTCACATCAGTCAAGCGACCAATAGGCGTAAGATCCGAATATTGATGACCGATTGCTTTGCTCTGAAATATCGATTATTAGAAATCATTCATTCCATACAATGTATGTAAATGCAAAGAATGGCCCAGATCTGATGATTTGGATCAGTGCCATGCAGGACTCTAAGGACCATATTTACATGGCCCTATCCTATTACGACCCTGGCACAAGCACTGCAGCGTCTCCCAGCAGCGTACTGACCAGGGCAAATGGTTCTTGCTTGGCTACGCAGCCATGCAAGGCGTCATTACATGGCCTTGGCCAGTGTCACGACCTTGGTCAATGCCAAAAAACTGCTTTTTTGGCCACAACTGACCAGCATCATCAAGCACCAAAAGGCACGAATTTTAAGCTTACACGATGCGCAATTTCAGCTTCAGCAGCCGATAATGCATTTTCTTCGTCCACAATATTCTCATGACGCCTGAGCATAGTTTCCATCCATGTTGGACAGTAATCAATGTTCTCAGGAAAATATATAGGTGGCATAAACGACATTCTTCCAACTGACGATAATCAAAACGTACCGATAAGACCAATTTTTGGCGATTGATTTTAGGAATTGACAAGGAATTCCGGATTTTCTGTGTTCGGCGGTATTTAGCAGACAGGATATATACCAATGCTTATAGCATTTTAGCGGGCAATTTGAATTTTGTACACAAAATACGTAAGCTTCACTCTCTAGAGTAAAAATAATTCAAAAAGCATGCAAAACACTTAAATAACGGCATGCCGAGATAGGACATGACAGCATGCAAAGACAGATACAGAGATGTGAGAAAATCGCATGCAAAAATCTGAAATTAGCAAGCAAAGCATGCAAAATCCCTGAAATAGTAGTTTGTAAATTCTTCCGAATAACTCTGAATAAAAGCCGATTAAAATCTCCACACGAATCACGGCGAATAAAGTTGGTATAAATCCGCCAATAAACACATCTGGATTTAAAATCTTTCATGATAAATGCACTCGTATAAAATGTATCACTGTGATCATTTGTTTTTGCAAGTAAATTTCCTGCGCATATCTATGCAGGCGAAATTTCGGCAGTGCTTTTGTTCATCTTGATCAGAATCATGACTCTACGCCTGAGTGTCCTGAAAACTGCACTTCAGTATCTCCAGTTTCCATTATGTCAAACTTGGTCGTACTTGTTGAAAATAAGATAAATATATGCATTACTACTGCAACATATCAACCAGAACATATTGCTGATGAAAGCCACCCAAACTGTATCGAATAAAGGGAATACGAAAAATGATACGACCGCCATGAATGTAACGACACAAATCCAAATTGCTTGTATCAGAACTTGACGTTCTTTTTTGTCTTGATTCATGGCCACGTTGTGGATTTGGTTTGCCTGAAAACTGTATTCGCAATGATGCATCGCCTGCTGCTATTTAGGCTCACCTGCTGACGTAATTTTAAAAAGTTCTGGATTTGGTTTGCCTGAAACTCACCTGCTGACGTAATTTTAAAAATATCGCTAAATAGTTGAAGCTCATTATGCCAACAAATACAGAATCATTAATAATGACATAAAATCTGAAATGCCGACCTACGCTGGGTGTAATGTAATCGAATGAATGCAATGATGTGATATATATAAAATCGAAATCAGGGCATAATAATGCTATCAACCAGATAACTCCGTACGCCCAACATACGGTCATCATTTTTCTCGTATTTCTCAATGTGAATACATTTATAGCCGAAACCGGATAAAAAACATGCATGGCACGATTGAATGCTAATAACGTAATCAGTGCCAAGTATGCCTCCCATGCCATAATGGCCAAAGCGCCGGTCATTTTGTTCAGCCAATAGGATCCGGTGTTCTGGAATATGGAGAAGAATCCAGCTACGATTCCGTCCAGGAATAACTGGATTAAATCCGCCATAGCCACATGCAGTATGATGCCATATGAGGATAAAGACGACAGCTCTTTGCTTTTGATAATGGCCACTGTGCAAAAGATGTAACAAATAATTGATGGTAACGGACAAAATATCAGGATGAATCCAGGCCAAATGGCTACTTCGCCAGGAGTCGTGGTATTATTTTGGGGATCCATAGTTCTGTTATCAATGGCCTGGCACCTCTGCTAAATTCAGCTAAGAACTCGTATGGATGATATCAAATCTCTATTCACCAACAGCCGTCCAGGAGAGCAAAGGTGTCAGAAGCTAGAACAGTGGGATCTAAGAGTGAATATCGTCATTGACTTTTCTTTCTGTCCAGTGACCAAAACCACTCTAAAGGTCTGTGTGGATCGATACCATTTTGTTAACCTGGCAACGAAATGGACAATTCGCATCAACCATTCATTAAAACCATTTATCAAAACTGCCGAAGCAGGTGTACCAAAAAATGTCAACAAGGGAAGTAAATTCAAGCCAAGAGAGAGTGGCGATTCGCGAGCCGGAGTAAGAGATGATTATATTTCCAGGCCTTGTGGGTTCAAAATAAACGATGTTAGAACTGTGATATAAATGTAAAAAAGCATCTGGTACCAAGTGATAATGGGAACCATATTTAAATGGTTGCCTCGACAGCATGACTGATCGTGGTATCATTTCAATGAACAGCACAAAAACACGACAATCATTGCATAACAACCGTATCCAGCAACAATTTCAATATTAAAAAACTTTCATCTAAATTCAAAATGATACCTCATTGCAATATACTTTCTTCAAATAGGGACAATATACTAGCAATGATTGGCCATAAACGCTGCCAAAGATCTGCTCGCTTCTCAGCATTCTGAGAATGTGCGAACTCAAACTTCTCCAGTTTTTCTGCACTGCCCTTCAATACTGCTATAGCTCAAACCGTGCTCTGTGATATTGCGACAATTCTTGACCATGAAGCTGGTTGGTTTGGCAGCTTTTTGCATCCATTCTATCAAATGCTGATCGCTGCGGACAATCGATAAACTCCAATGATTCTAGGGTTAGGCAATTACCAAAAAACATTCAAGACTTCAGGTTCAATGTCTCCACGAAATTCGAATATATGCAATTTCATCGCACGGTCTACATCGTCAAATACTGTAAGGACTTATAAGCCGCCATGATTACTCCATGCATTCCAGGTTGATCTCCAGAATTATCTTGCTAATCATCAAAATCTGGCGTACTGTAGCGCTTGCTAGGATACAGTACGAGTCCTTCCAAATTCTTTCATGAATATTGCATTTATTGTTAGTTGATAAATGATACTGATGCATAAATTGCTTGAAAAAATCAAGCAACCTTTGGTCTGCGATTATGTTAATGCTGACAGCAACAATTATCATGGTGCTATTGCAAGGGTACTGTAAAAAAGACCTAATTTTGTATTCAAAAGCACAGCTAATATTCAATGCCTAATTTTTCACGACTGGAAGTCTTGAGCAAACTAAGAAACAAGATGCATTCAGATCAATGTTTACTTACTGTATCCACATCAATGCTAATGGTTGCTATGCTGTCTTCAGATCATGATGGAACTGAACAATTACTACCCAATAATCTTGTGCCACTCTGAGTTTCATGGCAATCTATCCAATTCTTTCTTACTCAATTCTGAGCTCGTGTGCACTATTTGTTATTTGCATTGACCGTGGCAATGATTTCCAAAATCGTATACAGCTTCACAAGGCATACTGTAATCACTAATTTCTCATTTTAGCTACTGATTACATTGAAAATGGTGCCAGCCATTTTCGCCATGCTAATTCATGAAATCAGTGAAAGCGCATAAGTGTCCGGATGAGTAGCTTTTCGAAAATGACTGTCATCACGAAGCACTGGGAATCACGCGTAGACTATTCTTTCACTCAATTCAACGACGTATGAATGCTTTTCAATGAAATCCGCCTGTGCAATGCCAGCGAAAACATAATTACTTGCTGAAAGGCTGTAATTTCCGGAAGCTGTCAAAACTTTGCTCTCTTGAATGAAAACCCACGCAATGAGCTTTGAATTGAAAAAGCATTTGGAAAAATTAATTGATAATAAACAGGTTTTTTCACCATACGTACGATGTGCACATAAAAGTGGCCGATTTTCGACCGTACAGGCACTTGCATACGAATTTCAGCGAATTTTCAATCAGAATACTGTACATCAAAAATGAAGGCTTTTAGTTTATTGATCATTATGGCTGGTGAGTGAAGAATTGTCAATGGAAGTCATTTGCTAAGAGCAATGACTTTTCCAGGATTGGTTTTTATATCCGCACAAGTTCCAGCTCCAGCCTCTGCCTTGGCTGTAGGAGAGCCGGCACCAGGTTCAGCACCCGCTAACACAAATGGTGTTTCTGACGGAAATCCTCCTCCGCCGCCGCCGCCACGTCCTGCTGACGAAAATGGAGAAGATTGCCCTGGGCATGGAAATAATAATGGTGGACAAGGTCGTGGCAATGGACGTCGAGGCGGTAATCGTCAGCAAGATGGTGGTCACAGAGGCCATGGTCATGGAAGAGGACGTGGTCCCCGTCCAGACCCCTCATCAGAGCAAGGAACTGATGGCGAAGCTATTGACGTTCAGATTAATGGTGGAGATGCTCCAGCTCCAGGTGATCAATCTTCTGCTAGCGCTGGACAAAATCAAGGAGGTCAACGAGGTCCACAACGCCAGCGAGCTCGTCAGGGAGGAAGACGACCATCACAGTGAAAACATTCCCCTGACAACAATGTGTTCGTCAATGAACGATTCTCATTAGCGTAATCATATTCTCAGTATTTTATGATATCAAAGCAAAGATATTCGTAAAGCATTGTTCATTGAAATTCTGAATGTTCTTGTTAGCAGCAATAGTAAAGCAGAATTGCTTTTCTGGGGGAGCATACCTGTATCAGCAGTATTGCATAGCTGAATAAGCTTTCTCCATTGTGTGTCCATGGCTTACCCAAGTAACGTATACAATTTGGATCAT
>JAQIWJ010001098.1:0-13377 GCA_034695185.1 Discolaimus major
TGTCGAATATGGTTTCACACGACTCATTTTCCGACCCTTCTTCCATGTTCGCTTTTTTTCTCATCAAGCTCCCTGAAGAGAAATCTGTTTTGTGATTTTGCACTTGACGCTTTTTTCATAGCTATGAGTGAGAGAGCGTTGTCTGTTTCACAGTATTTCCCGATACCTCTGGGCTTCCGGTTCAGTTTTTGGCAATGTGGGAATTTTTAGTGCTCGGCTTTTAGGCCAATGATGAATGTGAGATTGAGATTTTTACTTATGAGGCAGGTGGATCGATTCCTGCTCCGTTCTTCCTTGAGCTGCGTGGCCGAATTTCGGCTGACCACTTTCCATGGATGGTGTGCGGATATTGATTTCGTAGCTGATGTTTTTGCACGGCAGTCGAGGTTTCCGGATAGGTTTTGGTGGCTGGATATTTATGCATTTCTCTAGCTTCTGACAACAACCGTTGTTTTGGGTCCAGTTGAACGAAGCTGGCATTCGACCTTTCGCCAGGGCTGTAATAACCGTGGTGCTCTGCGCATGCATTGGCCGCAGGAAGGCCAGTTTCCGTTTTAGGCCATTGCAGTTTTCTTCTTTCGGTCCGGTGGCCGTTGTGGGCTGTTAGCTGGTGGAAAGTAATAAAACCCAGGGCCTTTAAAACGTGTATTCTTTCTTCTTTTCCGCGTATGTGGGTACTATGTAATTTATGGGCTCGTTTTTTGTTCTTGTTCCCCCTTTTGCTGGGGTCCCTGGAGAATGAGTTTTTCGGTCCGGCAGCTGCTGCTGACGAGAGAGAAAATGCTCCTTCGGGGGTCACTTTCAGCATTAGTCCAGTACAGTAGGCGAAAGTTGGTCGAGAGAGAAATGGAAAGTAGGAAACATACGGTGACCTCTGTACCATTGCCATTCATGGGTCTCAGGAGTCTTATTACGCGTACATGGCCCCCCCCCTTGTGAGCATTGAGAACTTGGATTTTATACGAGCATCATCCCAGAGTTGGACTCATATGAAAAGACAAAAAGTAGACGCGGATTTTGGGAGGGTCATTGGCGCCACTGGAGACTGCTTTTCTCTTTCCACCATATTTGGACCATGATTACGGTCCATTGGGATGGTGGTAGTACAGTTCGAATAGCATCTGCTTCGGGTCGCTCATGGATTTCCCTTTTCGACCCGTTCTTTTATTCACTACTCTCTCTACTCCTGTATTTATGCTCACGGCTTGGGTTTTTGGTTTTGAGGGGGGAAAATGAACGCTTTCTCTTTTCTTTTTCGTCATGCACTATTGGTAAGGGACGCGTGCATGCATGGGCTGTTGTACCCACTTCCGTCGGGACAAGCAATCCTCGTTCCTTCTGTTTTTACCCATTTTCAAATTTCGCCTTTTACGCTGTTGGATAGATGGATGAAGAGTGAATGGTCCTTTTCGGTATCCTTTCTCTGGGAGTGGGTGAAAAGCTCGCAGCTTTTCGTAGTTTTTCTTCTTTGATTGATGTTCTTGCGGAGGAAAGAGCTTTTCTTTTCCAACCCGACCGACACTTCTCATTGGAGGCGCCGAATATGGATATCCGTTTCAGAACGAGGTGATGCCAGAACGGAAATGATTTCCGAGTATGGCGCTGTGGTTTTTTTTCGGATGATGCTTTTTCGAATAGCATTCCTACGGTATTGCTTTTCCTCCCAAAGTTAGAGTCATGCGTTTGCAAGAATTTCAAAGAGTTTTGGCCACTGTCTAGCCTTATTGGCTCATGTTTATCTTTCGAGCAGGTGAAACGGTGAGTCTGGCTTTTCAAAGACTGCCCCTCTTTTTCTCGGCCGTAGCAACTGGAAACATTGCCTTGTCGGTGAATAGGTATTAGGGGCAGGCGTAGGATGTTTTATGGATTGTCTAAAACTTTTATCCGATGACGAGATTGGACGGAGGAGCATGTTTTTCGAGACTTGAGCTGATTCCGATCTTTCAGCTATGAATCAGCCGCATTTCAGCAGCTGGCCTTCCTTTTGTCAGCTGCACATGCATTCGACTCGGTGTCGGAAAGTGACACTGTGCAAAAAGAAGTGGCATCTGGGGGGATTTTTTGCATCCTGGCCATATTCGTATTGTACGCATTTAATTCCATCCTGTACGATGGAAGATGAGAAAGTGATGAGGAGACGGATGCGTGGAGTTTTCGGCCGGTAGGGCAGGGGGAAGTTATTAGTGGTCGTTTTGCATTGGCTATTTTTTCATTTCCCATCTGCCTGCGCCTTTTGTATTCTGCGGGAAGGGCGAACTCGTGAATGGGCGTCCATTGATGTCCAGTAGTTCAGCTACATCTGCCTCTCGTCCGAAGCTAAAAACATGGCACGTAGTAGGAGTGCAATTGCGTATTTTTGTATTTCTACGACCCCCTCAGGCTATATTTCGGCCTTTTATTGATGAAAATAGGACACCTTCTGCCACTACTTTTTCACGGGCATTGTCAAGTTTTACTTTCTCAGCTTTGGTCGTGCAGTTTTTGCTCGGGAGACCACCACCAGCTGCCGCCCCTTTTCTTTCTCCAAAGTACTACTGTGCACCGGAAAACGACGTTCCGCCAGTACCTGCCTTGACTGGGACCCTTTTTACCATTTGCGGTGGCGAAAGAACTAGGAACGGAATAGGCCTTGACTTCATGAGCATTGGCGAGTTTTCTATGAACGGGTCGAGTTTCTATTTTCACTTGGGTGGGGTGGGGGGTAGTAGTTGAGGAAAAAGTTTTCTATGGCCTGGGAGTTTTGTCAGGGTCCAAGCAAGAGGTACCTAATTTTCGCTTCGACCTCATCTAAATTTATGCTCATGCCGATGAGTTGGCGGAGCTTTTTCCAGCTCCAATACTCGTGTGTACGTCCTATTTCGGTCGGAGACATGGTGTTTGTATGTCAATTGGATGTGAGCAGCCGTCCTCGAACCGAAACTTTTTACACTCCAGGAATGTGTTGAGAAGTTTGGGAAATTTGTCATCCCTTATTCGTCAGTTCACTCTTTTTTACCTCCAGGAGTGAATGGTGGTATTTTTCCTCGTGTGTGTTATTTAGTGTTGGTGGCTTGGATGGGACGGGAGTCCAAACAAACTCCGTACGTATCCGTACCTTGCGTCAGTTGACAAGGAGTTTTCTTGCCTCGAAAAGGAGGTTTTTGTTTGTGTGACTCATTTCGCCATGGCTACTGCTAGTATATATGCGACTCATATTTATCTTTACTGCCTCGACACTAGTCTGGAGGCTTGCTTGGCCGTCGGCTAGGTCTGCTTCTGTTCGGCCGTGTCTTCGATTTATGCGAGCGTTTTGTGCTGGCTTTTACCATACGAGTAGATTTTCACCTCTTTTGGACAAAACCTTGCCAGTCAATAAATACGAAGCAGAGCAGACGGACGGCAGGCAGTGTCCGAGTTGCGTGATTATATTCTTCAATGTGTATGTCCGTTTTTGGTCATCCATCCCATCCACCATGACCATATGGAGGCAGTAGTTTTGGGCAGTCGGAGTCGATATTGTTGTCTCTTTCTCCTGCTAGGAAAAGGGACAGACGCCGTTCAAAACGTCTCCCTCTCCCCCTGCTGAACGGTCTAAACAATCGTTCTATTCACTAGGACATTCTCTCTCCTATTTCGGAGTTGCTTTTTCCCAATGCCAATGGGCAATGAGGAAAGTTTCATTCCAGACGTTGTTTTTCTCCTCTGAGAATATTATGTATTTTTTTCCTATTGTGTGTCTGGGTTGACGCCAACGTCGGGAGAGGCGAATACTTTTAGAAACATTGCCATGATTGAGCGTAGAGTGGGTGGGGCACACGTGACGTGGTAGTTGAGAAAGTTTTTTGTAATGAACCAACAAAGCAGACGGTCTCCGCTTATTTTCGAGCCAAGAAAGGAGTCGTCTTCTTTTTCGAAAGTGCTTCTTTCTTCATTGCTTCTTTGTCGATCCTACGACGGAAGCAACCTGACACAAACATTCGTGTTCTTTCTATCGGAGAAACTTGGAATAAAGGCGAGGGTTTAGCTTAGTTTTCATTCCTCGGCCCAACGTGGGGAAAAAGTTGGCTCTAGCTTCCCCATGTGTACATTGTCCGAAGATGGAATGAGGTGTCATTTTGCTAAGGGAATAGAAACTTTTGCTAGCTAGGATTTTTTAATGCCCAGCCAGTAGTTCGGACCGGGGACTGCTAGTTTTGTTTGACGAGGTTACTTCTATTCTCCGATTGATCGCGTTTTTCGACTAAGGCCCAGAGTAGGTTTTTAGTTGGATCATGAAGCTCAGAAATGAGAACCCTTTTTCCCCCGCAATACTCTTCCAAACTAGGTCGACTTTCTCCGGCATTCTCTGGATGGAAAGAGAAAGGCGGCTCGCCTTTTGATGTCAGAAGTTTTCCTATAGTTTTAAATGGGGGGCTCTGGTCGAATCGGTGTTGTTACGCTGACCGATTTCCCGTCGTCGCCTTGACGTTTTTCGTCGGCTAATTTCCCTCCACTGCATCGTTAATCTCGATTGGTGAAGGCTAGGAAAATATTGGATAGTAGTTTTATTGTTCATTTGAGCATTTTTTGGCTCGCTCGGATCGAGAAGGCTGAATGTAGCCTTTTGGCTTGTTTTTTTCGAGACTCCTCTAGAATAGTTTGAAAAGGCTTGTTTTCTATTCACCGGAAGCTATTGGCGAGACACTTTTTCGCCTTGCATATTTGCCTTTTCCATACGTACGTCCGCATTGGAAGGTGATCTAAGCCTTGGAGGAAATGCGAAAGTGAACTAAGAATGATGCCTCCCAATTGGAGATATGTCGTTGAAAAGGGAGGAAAGATAACTTTCTTTCCTTCAATCGAAGATTGAGAAGCTTGTCTCTGTAGTCCGCTTTTTCTTACTTTCTAAGCCCAAGATCTTCTTGTATTGATAGGAGGCGAAGGATTATTCGCCTTAGCTCTGAGGGGAGACAGAGCCGAGCTGAGAATGGGTCCTGGTGTGGTGTTGGTATCAGTTTGGAAACCGATGAAATCAAATTAACTCCGGGGCCCTGTATATATGTACTAATGCTCGTCTTCCCGATTCTCCTATCTTTTGAGCAGAGGTGGGAGAATTTGCTTCTGTTTCTCCGGGCTTTGCTTGGTCGTCGTCGTGGAGAGGTGAAGGAAGAAAGTGGCACTCTCGGATGGTGTTTTTTCGTCCATGCCTTCTCATTCGGGAGAAGGCCATTTTTCACTTCTCCACCGGATATGGTTATCTTTGGAGAAATGGTAGACGAAATGTTGAAATGTGAAGAGGCAAATGACGGTTTTTTTGAAAAGTAGATAAAGCCCTTTTCGCGCCTTGCCCCTTTTTTTCGTGGTGATGCATTCCTCTTTGCATTTTTTCCCTAAGAGGAGAAGAGTGATAAGGAGTTGGACATTTTTCCCATGGACATTGTAGTTATGAATAGTTAGAATTTAGCTAAATAGTTTGAAAATCGATTTCTAATGTATGCTTTTTATGTTTCAGATTGGGCTGATGCCTAATTACGATTCGAAATTGGCACCAGCGAAAACGGTTGGATCAATCGATTTTAAATGGCTGAAGAAATGGTGCTGGCATTGAGGCAACATCAACAACAGCAACACAATCATTTTTCAATTCATCATCATGTACGAGTATTCCAAGAACACGAATCGCCCTCGTGTTCCTCGTCGTCGCCATCCAATAGCGATCGAGATCATAACGATCACGTTGGACCGCCGAATAGTAAACGAATACGATTAGACGAGGATATGGATCAAAAACAACAAGAAAAAGAGAAAAAGAGCGTGGAATTCAGGAACGCGTTGACGTCCGGATCATCTCGAGAGGAATTTAGTCTGGAAGAAGAAGGCGAGATCGTCGAAGAAGAAGAAGACGAGGACAATGAATCTCCTTTATCCTTCGTTATGGATGCTCAAAGAATCGATCAACATATCTCGCCCGATTCAACGCCTTTCCTCAATAATTACGAATCCGAATCGTCTTCGCCCAATTCCGCGCATATTTCCGATTTCATTCCGACCGCCGTGAAACGGAGACGAAAACCTGAGGGTAAGCTGCATTTTTTCACTTTTTTAATCGCTGGGAGATCAAAATTCTGGTCGTGTCATGACTCTGAAAAGCAATACCGTCAATTGCGCAATATTCGCAAACAGCAGCATGGGGCGTAGAGTGTAATAAGATAAATAATGCATTTAAAAACTGTTCAAACATCTGGTTTTTCTCTTTCTCATTATTTACATTCAATAGTGAAACTTCGAATGACTCTAATGCGTCATCCGTGCAAGCAAAGAGAGTGATTAATCACTCGAAAATCCCCCCCCCCTTTTACAGTATACTAATACTCCCTGGTTTTTCTTTCAGCTCGTCATATCGTTCGCATTACGGACACCACGCCGATGGTTATGGAAGAATTGGACGAAGAACGGCAGGGAAAATTACAAGACCAAGACGATTCGGCCGATCGAAGCGGTTGTCAAACGCCGTCCAGTCCTGGATTATTACGCGTGGTGGAAGATTTGAATCCGACGCCGGTCAATTTATCCGGACAATCGACCGACGCGTCTCCGATGGCTACTTTCAACGGTCACGAATCGGATGATACGGACGAACCGAGGAATTGCACGAATATTCGGCCGTCGATGGATCAACAGAAATACGCGGATTCGTCCAGTCTCCAAGATCTTCTCATGGCCACCATGAATATACCCAATTCGAGATCAACGTCGACGCCCATCTCTTCCGTCTCCAGTGGCGGGAAATCGATCACTTCCACGACGCCCTTATTATTGCCCACGAATAATTATCGTCATTTACCACCGCCGCCTCCGGAACCGGGCCAAACTCATGGATCGGGCGGCGGAAAGTGCCCAACGCCGGGTTGCGACGGTACGGGTCACGCCACCGGATTATATTCACATCATCGTAGCATATCCGGATGTCCGAGAAAGGATAAAGCTTCTCCTGAACGTAAGTACTTTTGGGAGTTTTGAAGTTTCTGATGAATAATGGGCGATCTTTATATTTCAGTGCTGGCCTTGCAACAGGAGACCGTGCTACGTTGTCCGACGCTCGGATGCACGGGGAAAGGTCACGTGAACAGTAATCGAACGACGCACAGAAGCTTATCCGGATGTCCGATCGCGGCGGCCATGAAGCAACAAAAACGGAACGCGCATTTAAGTCACTTAGATTTATTGACCAATTCAACCATATCATCCTCGCCAACGGCCACAACGCCAATTGCCAAAAGTGAGTTGGGAGCATTTTCGTTTGAAATTCGAAGTGCTTAGGAATCTTCTCGTTTCAGGCACAAACGATGCTCAGGGAAAATCCGCTATACTCGAGAATCCGCAACGGCCACAACAAATGGCGTCCGTCGAACGACGTCCGCCGATGAAAACGGTCGTTCCGCAACCGCCCAGCAACGCGTTCAATGCAGAATCGAATGCGAAACGAGAACCGGAGAAATTCAATCAATTCAATACGAATTCTACGCCCGGACCGTACGGAGAACTATTCTCACAAGCGGCCATGCTGAGATTATTACAGGTACGTTACTTTGGTCGCGAAGGAAATCGGGGCTTTGTAAACTCGCATTTTCAGGCTGCCAATGGAAAAAGCCAACGATCGTCTACGAACACGGAGAAATTGGAACGATCTACGCCTACGATGAATTCATCCGCGATGTGTCGCCTGGTTTCAACTCCGCCAGCGCACGTCGGCAGTCCGTCCATGATGGATATTTCCACGCGTTCTGCACCAACGCCCGTCACCAGTGAAGTGCTGGATTTATCGGTGAAGAAATCGAACAAGCCCAAACAGCAGCCGAGCGTTGAGATCATCAAGAATGAACCTGTATCGACGCCAGTACAAATTCCGCCGAAACCGGAGAAACTGTTCCAATTGCCGCAATTATCCAACGCCGTGGCGGCAGCTCGGGTTATTCCGCCTTTATTCTCGCATTCGATGGAACCGTGTCCGCCGCGATTGCAATCGTTATCGCCCGAATCAATGATGCATCCGGAAATGAAGTGAGTTTTTATGATTTTACGCATTATTGGAACAGCTTCAGTGGCAACTCGTACTGATTGCGCAATTTACAGTTCCATCTTCTTCAGGTGCCCGACCGAAGGTTGCGATGGCAGCGGTCACGTAACGGGCAACTATTCGTCGCATCGCAGCATGTCCGGATGTCCGAGAGCAACGCGTCCGCGTCGTCCGAAAGACGAATCCGAATTATTGAAATGCCCGATCCCCGGATGCGACGGTTCCGGTCATATTACCGGGAAATATTTATCGCATAGAAGGTAAGAGTAGGGGCGTGGCGGGAACGGTTTTTTCTGTCCCGCATCCCTCCCGCACAGGTGGCTGCAGGCCTTATCCCGCCCGTTTCCCGCAAATCCTGCCTGGGCTTTTCCCATTCCCTCCCGCATTTTTTTATGCAAAAACTTTCCCGCCCGCATCTTCCCGCAAGGTAAAAATTTTGCCAAAAAGTTTCCCGCATCCCGCCCGCCAATACAAAATAGCATAATTTTTCAAAATTATTAACCGTTAATCCAGCAGCACTGAAGTTTTTTTCCAAAGCTGCGCTGCTTGCTGGGATGGCCAAAATATGTTTGGCTACTTGCGATAAACTTGGCAATTCGGCGCCATGATTTTTCCACCATGATAAAATATTGAAATCCTCATCATGAGTAATTGGGACGTCCCACTTTCTCAGTCGCGGGACCCGCAAAAATCCCGCTTGGGAAAAATTTTTATCCCGCTTCCCTCCCGCAATTTTTTTTCGCCTGCTCATCCCTCCCGCTTCATCCCGCGGCCACTAAATCGAATCCCTCCCGCTAAATTCCCGCGGGACCCGCGGGAATGCCCGCTGTGCGGGAAAAATTACACGCCCCTAGTAAGAAGCCAATCATTTCATGTATGCACAAGGTCGGAAGGGGTTGAAATTCAAATTTCCCGCCTACATTTTAAAAAATATGGTCAAAATTGCGCAATTTTCGTCAAAAATTCAAATAATTGTTTTCTCTAAATTTTTCGTGGGGGTCTACCCCCCCCCCTTAACCGACCTTGTTACACATACATGCAATCATTGATTGGTTGATTAGCGATTTCTAAAAGCGGCCGTATTTCAGCGTATCCGGATGCCCGATGGCCAATCGCAAGATGAAACATATCTACGGATCTTCCATAACTGCGGCTCAGAAATTACAAGAGGAAGAACAATTGAAGTAAGAATTGCGTCGGCGTGCAAAAAGAGCGCGATCTCAATTTGAATCTTGATTTCAGGCGTCAAGCGGCGAATTTCTTATTGGATTGGCATCAAATCAAACCGCAACGTCAAGAAGACGAAAGTACGGACGAAGGCGACGGTCGTAGTCATAATGATCTGGACGAATGCGACGAAGCGAATGGAAACGAGAAGGATTCCGCCGATGAAAGCGGTGAGTTGCAATTTGCTGAATTATTAGAACGTTCATTTACGCGACGCTTTCTCTTTCAGCACCGACCGTATTCAATGGTACGAATAACGAAGAGGTGAACGCCGAATTGGCCATGAAAATGGGATTATTATCGCATCATCAACCCGCGGTGCATCCGTTTCAACAAATGCAAGCGTCGTTGAATTCCAACTTCTCGTTTCCGAACGGCGGTAACGGTCAAACGGGCGTTGGAAATTCCAACAATAATCCGAATCTGGCCTCGTTGTCTCAACATTATTTGAGACTTCTCATGATGAGCGAGATATTTCGGCAGCAACAACAACATCAGCAGCACGGTCAAGGGAATCCGAATTCGCACGATCTCGGATTGTCGCCTCAACGGATCGCGCAATTGGTGCCGAATAATCCGAACGCGTTGGCTGCCGCCGCGTTATTCGCTCAATGCTTATCGGCATCGTCGTCGGCCACGTCTTCGCCGTCGCTCCAGCATTTGAACGTGGATATTCGAGCGGATGATCATCAGCGAAATTCTATGTTGGACAATCGATCGCCGCCGTTCACGTTGTCGGCCAACGATCATCGTCGTCATTCGAATGGCTTTACTCATCATCATGGCGGAATTTGAACTTGGAATCAGGTACGAATAAGTGCTAGGAAGGAATTGGTGTAATTAGGGCCCGTGTGTGTTTTTTTCTTGAGACTAGGGCATTTTCTTTGAATTGAGAGGCAGGCTTTTTTGTTCCGAGGATATTTTCGTTCTAGTCGCTCTTGATTCACGCGCGTGTGTGTTGGAGCATCACTTTTCGTCGCAGGCGAATGTACTGTACTGTTTTTTTAAATCATTTGACCTAAGATGGCGACAGATCTTTGTGTTTTTAAATTCATTCGATTACGGATGTGTGAAACCCCAATGAGTTTGGCTTTTTTGAATCAATTAGCATGTATGTGTGTTTTTTGACATTACGACCCCTAGTCTCTCGTATGGTGTTTTTTTGTCAGTCCCATTCCATTCCAAGCTGATGAGATTTTTTGTTTTGAAATTAGGACCCCCGAAATTCGTGCGTGTGCTGGTTTTTTTGTTCGTGCTTTAATTTTTTTCAATGGCGAAATACGCGTTCATTCCATTTCCTCTTCTGGAATCTAAATTCGAGGCGGGTTTTTATATTGAGAATGTTCATGCGTTTTCGGCTTTGGCTCTTTTTTCTCCCAAATATGGCAACGTGTAATAGGCATTTTTTGCATTCCGAGGCAATGCTCAGTATGCATTCGCATTTTGAATTCATTCCAATGCGCGTTTTTTTAAATGTACTGTACATATTCAGTACGGGGTATCCTTTTTCAGTTTTTTTTTATAAAACTCACTTCCGATATTGTGCACGTAGGCGTTTTCTAATGTTCAGCTTTATGGAATGCCAGTTAAATTCACTACAGTAATCCAGGCATTGTTTTGTTCGAATTCTCTCATATCCGTGTATCCATTGTTTTTTTTGGCTACTAAAATGTTTACTGTAATCATGCGTATTTTTCGTGTCTTTTGAAAAGCCTGACATTTCATAATCAACTGTTTTTTTGTATGGTGGAAGGGCTGAACTGTTTTTTTATTGGGGGCGAAACTTATCGTTGCTATTTGGTGCTGAATGTATTCGTTCGTTTTTTTGCTCTATTCACTGAAACGAGTCTCTTCGCATACGTATCTTTTGGGGCCGCCTGAGAATTTTTGTGAGCCTTCAAATTTTGATTAGCCGCTTTTTTTTATCATCCATCTAGGGTTTTTTAAACATCCGTCCTCCATTTTTTTGAGCATGTTGAACGGGCATGAGGTAGGTTCTTTGGCCGTAAGGCCAATTTTTATGGATGCTTTTTCTTCGAAAAATTCACTCTACTAAAACTTTTTGAGAGTCAGGTGCCTGGCTAGGTATTATGCCAATTTTCCTGATAAACGCTTTTTCTTGGGTCAGCGTTTCCGAACTGTTTTTATGCATACTTTTTTTGTACTTTTTGGGGGCGGGGTATCGTAGCTTTGTGTCTTCGTGGTTGTGGTTGAGGAGGTGGTGATCGATGTTTTCTGATAATCAGCACTGATTTATATATCATATTGATCGATTGATGAACAAGGCGTACTGTAATATACATTGTGCATCGAATTCCGTCTGATTATTGCGAAATCGCATCTTGGACGCATTCATATGATCATAAAATATAATCGATATTTTGAACACAGTATGATCCGAATGAAATCCGGTCCAATTTTCATGAATTCACCCACCATACGAATATTTATCTGAATTATATTTCAAAACGCACAGTCCATGAATCCATACATGTATCGTGTACAGAAATCATAGTGATCACGATTCGATCGATACGTGATCAATGATCATTTTCTCATACATAAGAAGGATTCTAATTCGTCGGCCGTTCGATTGAGCAACGCTGCGGATTCCCTGTATCCGTTCACCAATTGACGTATGCCATTCACGTCCACTTGATTCAACGACGACATCAGAGCACCGGTCGTGAAATGGTTGCGTCCACTCGCACCGTTGTCTTTGCCTGAAATGCTTAGTGATTTCATTTTGCATGGTCCGAGACCATGCAGCGTTGCACAGCAATGATTGCGCAATTAGGGGAACCCATGGATCATGGACACTTTTCATGGTCGCAGACCCTGTCGTGGTCATGCAAACCATGATTGCGCAATTGCACTTCATGAGCGGACACCTCTAATCCCACGACACCAAAGGGCCCTGGACCATGCCAACCACACTTACCAGAACTGAGATCAGTCGGTGCCGTTGATCCGTATCCGAAATGATGCCCAGACAGGAATGAAGCCGCGGTTGCTGGATCACTGGCAGCCGCGAATAAACTGGCGTACGGATGCGGTAAACTGGCTAATCCTTGTAAATAACTGGATGCCGAATATCCCGCCGGATTTGTGAACGACGTCGTCGCATTGGCCGTTGGTGTTGAACGATTCGTCATATCCACCGTTTCTTTTGGTTCCTGAAAAACGAGACTGTTTTAATGTGCAATCGTGAACTGATAAGCTTGATTACCTTTTTCGGCTTCTTGATCTCTAAATCCACACCGGCGTTATCTTGATCCGAACGATTTTGTCGATTCGATTTGGTAGCCTTGAAAAATTGCGCAATTTAGGCCCTGTTTGGATGCATGGCTGGCAGCATGCCAGGCTTCCTGCTGTGCTTACTTTCGGACGACGGTCATCTTTCTCATTCTGACCATCATCAGCGTTGGCTAGTGATTTGGCGGATTTAGCACCAGATTTCGCCGGTTTCGATGCTGTACTAGTTACATTGGATGTAGAAGCCACGATGGGCTCGAATCCTAATTCAGTATTACTAGCTATATCCAAAGGTTGAGCCTCTGAATCTACGACCGCTTCCATAACTAGTAGGACGCCAAAATTCTAGCCTATGAAAAGAGCTGCACACAGGACGAATGCGAAGAACGAGCCTTCTTTGGATCTAACCAAAACCGCCCCTGGTCGTCCTTAGCAACCGAAGCAAGAACGAACGAATTCGATATCCGTCAGTTCACCTTTTTAGCTAACATACACGCCATGCTTTCGGCGGGCTGCCCAGAAGCTACGACTCATCCAATAGCAGCCCACTGTTGCTTTCACCTATTTCCAGGCAAAGCTCTATTATGGGCCTTATTTGGCATACGACACGGGTCGATGCCATTCGAATATACCTAGAGCTACCATTAGCTATGCCATGAAGCTAGGCTAACATTGCTTCTCACTTACAATATATACACCTGGCCAACCAAACGAATCGTCTGCCAACCAACATCGGGAGCTGACTACCTGAAAAATACACGCATACCAATCATATAGCAAAGAATTCAGCTAATCTCATCAATCAGACATGCTTTCCAGTGATTAGTATATTGATCCGAATCAATCAATAATCAATAACA
>JAQIWJ010001099.1:0-13353 GCA_034695185.1 Discolaimus major
GTGGCTGAAATTGCGTCCGTTGTTGCGTATTTTGGCCAAGCACGATAGCATTTATCAATCGGCCGCGGTGGATGTGGCGGATGCTTCCAATTCCACTTATTAGGAATTGTAAGAAAGGTAGCGTTTAGAGTATTATATCTAGGTTAGGCGTGTTCTGCTTATTGGAAAATTTTATTCCTATATTTGCATCAAGCATATTTGCTGCTATTGATACAGTAGGAATATTTTTGAATATTGGCATTGGCTATCCATTCATTTTGAACATTGATTTCATACATATAAGCTCATGATCAGACATTCTGAGCAATTGCACTTGATTTCGAGGAGCTCATTGGCAGCATTCTGGGCTGTATTCGGGTGATTTTTTATCTGAGATAAGACAGTTTAGCCATGTCATTACTGTTAGGTTTTTTTGAGTCTGTTCATCCTGGTACTTTTGGGTGTATGCTTGATGCAGTGATAAGTAAATCAATCAATTATTCACTGATCTCCTATTGGCTATGATGAGTGCTATCTCAAATTCTTTGATCAGATATTGATTTTGTATACATGATCATGTCTTCAATTCAGGGTATCATCGACTGCCATCGCAAGGAAGATGTTATCACTGCTTCGACCGTCGATATCCAATGTATTCCACACCGGAATTCGAAGGTCGTATATTGGTCCACAACAGATCATAGTGAATTATCAACGATCACTCGTTCAATCGATCAGCTCCAATTCGATCCGATGCTTCAGCCAACAAGTGAAATCCAAGACTGAAGCCATATTGCGCAAAGCCAAATATTTGAGTCAAGAGGAGATCGATGAATTGGCCAAGGAGATAAGAAAGAGGCGAAATCGAGATACGCTTTTTTATCTCGTCGGATTCAGCATATTCATGTTGGGCGGATGTTGGGCGTCCATACCAATTTACAGAATGTTCTGCGAGGTAAGGCTTTTTCCACCGTCATGACAGTGCTGACAGTTGTATTTTCAGGATACAAGCTATGGCGGTGCTTTGGGTCGTATAAAACGAGATGAGGATAAAATCGATACCATGACACCGGTCAAAGATCGATTGATTCGGATTAAATTCAATGCGGACGCTGGTGGCGCCATGTACTGGAAATTCAAACCGTTGCAAGACATCATTTACGTAAGTCGTGAATGCTTTTGAGTCTAATCAAAGCTAGGGCTTTGGATTAAGGCTTGCAAAACATCAGATTCTGCTACAGTAAGACTGTCCAGAATCCACAGGCTCAATCGTTCACTGTTTTACAGGTACATCCGGGTGAAACTGCTTTGGCTTTTTTCACTGCAACCAATCCCACGGATAAACCGATCATCGGCGTCTCAACGTACAATATCATACCGTACGAAGCGGCTGCATATTTCAATAAAATTCAGGTAAGCTCGTGTGGGATTATTGGCATGGAATACTGCCCAGATATTTGCATTTCATAAATGCAAAGGACCATTCCTAGCAGTCTCGTCACACGCAATTCTCATTTCAGTGCTTCTGCTTCGATGAGCAATTACTGAATCCAGGCGAACAAGTCGATCTGCCGGTCTTCTTTTATTTGGATCCGGATTTCGCTTTCGACCCAATGGTAGCCGCATTGGATGAAGTCATTCTATCGTATACGTTTTTCCAATCGAAAGCCAACGTCATATTGAAAAGACCAACGTCAACGACACAAATGCAAATGCCAACGTTGGCCGAAGTTGGCGAGAATGTTCAGAAGAATGTGGCAGTAGGAAGTCAATTGACAAATGCTACTGTTGCGTGATCGATTTATGGATCTGCTCTGGCATTAGTGTGCATATAGTGATTGTAATGATGCAAGGTATTGGAAATATAAGAATCGATAGTAATGATCATGTGGTGTGTATATTGATCAGATGCTTGATCAAGGCGGATTTCTTGTTTGAATTGTGATAATCTTTTGGAATCTGTACAAATTGGATGCTGAGAAATAAGCTCAATTCAATTTCACAGTATCGCGCAATGTCTAAGCAAATTTGTGTACGATATTGCTAAATGTATAGACAAGTATCAATTTTGCAAAATATGGTATACTGTAATCATTTGTACATTTGATCACTGATCATGATATGCAACATAAATCAAACAGCATCTTCAACCATCATCGGTGAATGCGCGTGATCTATATGCGAATTCTGAACAGTTCCGTTGGCTCCGTTTTGTAATAGCTGATTACCAGAACCAGCCCTACTGCTGGGTGCAGTACTATTCGTCTCCTTTCCTGCACTCACAGCCCAACGGACCGTTTTCGGAATCAAACCGGCACCCGCGTTTCCATTGACCATTAGCTGCGGATCAGGACTTGTTGGACGAGCGATGGACGCGTTATTTGTGACCACGGACGTGGTTCTATTCAACGAACCACCGTTTCCATGGATCACGGCCATGGTTGGATATATTTTATTATACGTGGTCTCGGATGCTAGATGAAAACTGAATCGAATCCATAGGATACCGCAAATAATACTGAATACGAATCCCATCCATCCAGCATCCACTGACCAACCGGTCACCGTTTTACCGTTTACGGCCATTTCACTGGTCATATGAGGCAAAATACGCCCTTTCCAATTCATGATATAGATCTTGTAACGATGAGCGGCTAAGCAGAATGCCATGAACGTGCCTGAAATAGAGGTACGATTTGATCAGTGATCGATCACTGATCACTACTTTTGCATAGATAATCAGACTGCATTCTTCTAGATTTCTTGGAATAATCACTCTGTATTAGCAGCTTTCCATCTGCTTGGCTTCTTACATAGATTATGAAAAGCATCAAATGGAAGATTGTGAGATTTCATGGTCCGTAAACAGCAGTGCTTTTTCTGAGCATAGAATTCTTACCTGACACCAAAAATAGGATCCCAGTGAACATGACCACCGGTACCAACCGTTTCCACAATGCAATTATTGCTAGCAGGTGGCAAACGCAAAGTACGATCAAGCATACAATCAAGAATCCGATCACTGTGAATATCGGTTCTGAAATGGGATTTTGATGGTGTCTTGATGGCATAAAGTCAGACTGAGAAAGTGAGACCAGAGACCCCATGGGTTCTGGATGATTCGTTACACGAATTTTATAGACCCATGATAAAACAGCATCTAATAGCTGGACTGGATTGATCAATCGATCAAAAAGTGCATCCTGCATGTACGCAATGATTACATGCTTGGATGCGTGCTTACCAAACGTAGTATCCCCATTATCATCCAATTCCTGAACTTCATACTCATCGTACAAGCATCGTTTACAACAGAACGGTCTCTTCACCGATGCGGGCGTGTAATAAAGGCATTTTTGAATATCCGATGGCGAACATAATCGTTCCACATAGTCCCAAACTTCAACACTAGCTTCCAAACATAACCAGAACGCGTTTCCGGTTTGTGTGAATGCTAGACTAATATTCTGATATTCCGATCGCCCTTGACACGCGCCTTGATCAATAGAATCCGTATGCACTATCGATTGATTATCCATTTGTGAACTAGTGATCAGAGAATTGGCTCTTCTTTGCGAGCTAGTGATAATCAATAGACCACTGCTCGTCAGTTTTGTAGTAGTGTACGTACATTGATCGTTATTAATCGATTTATTATAGATGGTCTCATTGATGGTATTGATATCGTATGTAGTGATTTCCCAATTATCCGAGCATACGCATCCTAGCATGAAAGCAGTGGTGGACGCTGTGAATATGATCAGGGATGCTGTCCATATTCGAGTGGTCACTCGACGTCGAGGGCTCAACGGATTGCAGAGAAAGTTATACGCGTTGCCCAAAAAGTGTTCAAATATTTGGATGATTGCTGCCATTTTCGAGAAAGTAACTATAAATGTTACGATTCAGAGAAATGATGGCTTTCGGCTTGATGATTCAATGTTCCAATATTAGATATACCCAAAATGATGAGCCTGATCGTCCTTTGGAAAGTATCATGCAAATATGATGATCAGCAATGCAGAATTCTAAAAATGACCAGTGGTCAGATTTGATAAACGACATCTGAAAATACGATATAATCATTTTAAATTGGGTGGAATTCGTTCAAAAATCACTGCTACAGCCAGTGCCTGTACTTTTTAAAAGGAATCGAATCATCTCCACTGAAGTGGCTCAATTTCAAGCTCCCCTGGCAAAAGAGGCCACCAAAATTTGGCTTCTCCCAAGTTCCAGAAGCCAGAATGACGCAAATGTACAGATCCATTTTAGGCATAGCTAAGCCAATCAACATGGACAGTTATATCCAGAAAAGGCTTCACTCACCTGCGAGCATTAGGCGAACCCATGTATAAAATCTGTAGAGCTTATTAGACGCCTTGCTGCAAGAAAGCGAAGCAATGCATGATCCCCTCCTAGCCTCCTTATACGGTAGCTTATTTTTCTCCAATCGTGAGAAGGGTGGCTTTGCTTGATGAATACTGGGCAAATGTTAGCTAGAAATGAAATGTGTCTTGATAAAATTCCTGTGGGCTTCACTCCTGGTGAAAGTATCCGAAGGGGTCCTCCATCCATCCGTGGTCAACGAAATTACCCTCGGCTACCTGGCAACGAACCATGGAGGCGGAAATTCATATGGATAAGAATTGAACGAGAAAACTAGGATGAAAAGCTGTTATGCTGAAAAACCGACCGGCTACTTTCTTAGGTCGTGTAAGCCGCCGATTGTATTTTCACGGACTAACTGACCATGAAAAGGGAGTGATAAATGAATAATAAGGCGAGCATGACAAATGGAAGATTGGATAAACTTAATCCGGATTGGTGCGATTTACTATAGTAACGCTTGATATGCCTGACGCCATTTTGCATCATGAATAGACATCCCAGAAGGAATACGAGCAAAATTATGCAGAGTCAAAATTTCCTGAAATAATTCGTTGTGGCTGATGATAATAGCGTTATGTATGACCATGTATATATGGTCCTTTGAACTGGCCACTACTGGCCAGGCAGCTCTAACCATCAACTGATAAGAGCCAAAAAACTTATAACCAACTGCTAATGCAGACTCATGGTTATTGTCAACCTAAGCAAAATATACTAATCAAGCATAGCATTGCATCACTTCGTTATCCACATATCATCATAATCAGCATATCCCCATCCGCCAGTGCCCAATGCAACGAATCCGGATTTCTTATTCAAAATTCGATTATCCAGCTTCAGTTCACTGGCCAAGGAATCGTCGACTTTGGCCGTGAATGTATTGTTCTGAAAGAGAGGCGAAGTCAATGCAGTGCTTTGAGAATGCACTGCTAAATTTGGAGGAGTGGCAGATGCAAATGCTTTGAATTGCATATATTTTATGCAATTGGTGAGTTTTGTTCAGTCTCGACCTACCCTGATGCCAACAGTGACATTATACCATTTATCGTACGAAATCGGCTGATCAATGTCCAGCATACCGACGTCAATCACGTTTAATCCAGCTAAAAAAGCAGCAATGATTTCTTGAACTGCTTGGGCATACTGTAGCCTTACCAATATCAGTGGTAACAGCGAATCCGCGTGAATTGGCTGATATCCAAAAGAATATTCCAGTGGCTGATACCGTATCACATCCGGCTGGTGAGAATTTCAACGCCATGAATACTTGCGTTGAACCATTCACACTTGGGATGCGAATTTTGGCACCGATCGTCGCGTTTTCCCTGAAAAATTAGAATAATTTGCATGCCTGCAAGCAAGGCCTGGCTATCAGTTGGCTGAAATTGCCACTCACCATGTGGTATCACCAATAACAGCAGCGGGATAAATATTATTTTGACTGCACCACGAGACAGGTTGCGTCAAAATCATTTGACGAGCGTATTGATTTCCATCTTGATCACGATTTATCTCCCAGACACCGATTTGAGGCGCAAGTAGATGCGGTTCTTGATCGACATAGTAGCCTGAATGGATTGAGGGATTAGCAAGATTCAGATTTGGCATGTTGAAGGATTAGCCAGGAATCCATGAACAGATTTTGGTATACAAAAAGTTACTGATGAAGATTTTCACTCTGTGCTGCTGGGTTGCTCCAGTGATGCTTTTTGCGTGATTAAAAGAACCTTCAAAATCTTGCTAAGTAATATCTCGCGTCGCAATTTCCTTCCGTTTCAAAATCAGATCTTCGCAATCATCAAGCCTCAAGCCATTATGATAAGATGATTGCGCAATTTTATTGTCACTGCATATGACCGCAACTCACTTTGGAAATCATCGAAATGAGGCAATGGGAACGGTGTGGATGATGGTACAGGACCGTGATCACCTTTCACACCAGTGTTCATTGTGGTCAACGTGTAAACGCTGTCAATGTCCAAATCCATAGCCAATCGGCTTTGCACAATCTGAATTACAGGCACTTCAGTAAGACTGCAGAAAATCGCAAGCAAGTGACCGGAATCACCTCAACTTTGCCTTCATAATGGAAAATGACACTTCGACTGGAATCATTGAAATCCATCTTTGTCCTCCACAAATGCATTTGTGTCAATTGAGCCTGAAAGGCTGACCATCAAAGGTGGAATCGAGAAATTTACTGGTCAATGGCTTACAAAACTTCCGCCAAATTTGAATATAGCTTTCTGTGGCTGGACCGTGTACGGTGGCAACGGAGGTCGGATGCAAATCGAGTGATCATGGCTCTGAATGATGAGAATACTGTACATTCATTGCTATGGATGAAAATTGAATATTACCAAAGTCTCAATGACGATTGTCAAATTCTTTCGATCACTGCTAATCAATGACACATACGATCCTCCGGATTTCAGCAATCCAACACCACGGCCATGGAGCAAATATCGATATCCGATTTTGGTGAATTGCGTTGTATGTGCTAAACATGCAGAATTCAGTTGACCTTGATTTTATGAACTTCGCTTTTTGATGCTATTTTTGAGTTATTTACAGGCTAGATAAAGATTGGGAACTGCTTTTCCATGGAACTCTTTGCATACCAGATATCCAAATGGGATTTTTCACTTCATAATATCCACTCCAAGGTTCGATGGCGTTCATGAGGCCATCGAATTCGTATGGAAGGCCTCGATAGTAACTCGCAATCAAATTCCATGACACCGTGCTGAAAATATGATCAGGTGCATGATTGGCATACTGTAGGCATGTACGTGAGAGGCAGAGTGCCTTTTTTTGCTAAGGTCAATGCTTTCCAAATTGGCACTGTGAATCATAAAATTCTTATTGCTAAAGGAAGCATGATTCATGTTTCTTGAAATTTGGCATTGTTTCATCACTATTATGCGTCAAGTCAAGATTGCATCAGTGCTGAGCTTTTGTGATCCATACTTATACCCAGAAAGCATCATTATTCACCTGCTCATGTATCCAACAGCATAATTCTGATTCAACGTCTACAATAGTAAAAATGACATGGACTCCAGCAATCCAAATCTGGATTTACCCTAGCCCAACATCCAGCACCTGTGTCGTCATCGAAAGTACTGTAATCTTCTGATGACCATATGGTCAAATTCGTGTCAATTGCTGCTCTGGTCGTGATTGTACCAGGATAATGGACACTGCAAAGGCCAATGCCAACATACATTGGCAGGTGATCACAGATTGATCAGATTACCCAAATGCAGAAATCGCATTAGCAAGGGTCCGGTTTGTCATTAGCCTGTAAATATCACCAGGCCAACCATCACAGGCGACAATTTTCACATTTTGCAACTGATTTCTATCGAGCGTATTGCGTAATTCCATGATGTAATCGAGATTGCATGTTTTTTCGTTCCATATCTGCAAGAATATTACGAAGAATTGCTGAGAGTGAGCAAAGTTCCAGCTGATAAAACCATGAAGGAACATCAGTAATTTTCCAGTGTGGAAAAGCAAATGGATTTGACTGGGTCTAGATCTGACCGCATTGAACTTCTGATCACTTACTCCGATATAATCAATGGTCAAATTGTGATGCGTTTTTGCACCTTGGATCCATTTGATTGTGTACAATGCAGTTTTGGTCAAATTGGCGTATGGGCTTTTAGTACCAGCACCAATCCAACCTGGCCATGCCCACGATAATCCCCAGAGTTTGATTTCGGGATTTCTCTGAAAGTGGAAGCTTCGCTTATGGGATTGCTGTCATGAAAGTTGGTTGGCGCCTGGACAATGGAATTTCGAAATTAGGGAACAGAATTTCAAACCTATGTACAGAGGAAATCATTGGTGCCTTTGTGACCAAGTGGTCAATTATTGCCTCAGACAAAAACCTGATTTTGACATCAGGCATCGCACATGAACATTTTTCTGAAAAAGTCAAGGGCCAGGGTATGATGTTGCCAATGTGATTTTTCTTCCAATCTAGGCAAAGGTCTGTAGTAATTCTTTCGTCAAGCCATCAAAGATGTTTTCGAGCAATCACTACCTGATCAATAACTGCAAAATGCATGTAAGCCATGCAACCCTGCCCAAACGCAGTTACCATACTTTTTTGGCTTCTTTCATTAGCCACCATTCATAGCCACGATTGTAATTTTCGTCCCATTCTTCGTGCATATGCGATGATTCCGTGCCATCTGAATGGCAAAGCTATGATCAAATCAACGCAAAAATGCTTGCATATGTGATCACCTGTGCTCTGATCATCACCACCGATTTCCACTTTCAAAATTTGCAGGCTAGCACCGAAATTTGGCTAAAAATCTGTCGGTTTGGGCTTTGCATATTTCAAAGGGATAGGTAAAAATCTTGATGCTCTAATGAGATTATAAAAGTAGCAATTGGGGTTTCTGACGTTGGTAAGTAAGCAAGGAAAGCAGATTCTAGCATACTTTAAATAAATAATCCAAAATTTGGCTCCTTTGCGGTTCACGATAACTGACCAATAGTTTCGACGTCGCCAAAAAGAAAGCATATGCGATGAGCACAGAATCCTGATCAGCATTTATGGATGCTTACTCCGCCTCCACTCAAACCACCAATTCCATCGAATCTCCTTCCCAATCCCTGATCATCAGAGACCTCGTACTTAGGTGGCGGATCACTTTTCGCATTGTAAAAATATAGTGAACAGGTGAGAAATGATATTAGGAATTTCATGCTTTCTGAATGCTGAATGTTGCTAAGCTAGCTGACTAGCAAAGTTAGGGAAACCGACTGACACTGAAGCAATAGAAGTTTTGGCAGAAGTGACGTCAGCTGTTCCTGGGCATCTCGTCTATGCATTGATGATAAAGCCAGCCTAAGCTTAGCTTGTTATTTACGCTTTTCAATGCAGAGAATGATAGATAACCATCACGGTACACTGCTGGCTTATTTGGCCAGAATTTGGATTGCGTTCACTGCACAGTCCCGAAAGCTATGGTTTTTAAAAGATTTGATATGGTTAAGAAATTTGATGATGCAAAACGCATTCATATTCTAGACAGGATACGGACGGACGGACGTTTAGTGCTTCTTGCTAAAAATATGTACTATTTCTATTCTAAAATTATACTCTAGTTTTTACTTCAGCATGGATGTAATATTAATGCGAAAAACCGTGGCAAATATAACCGGGCGCCTGCACCACAAATGCACAAGCAATATCTGATCAATGAACCAGATCACAGAATGAACGAAAATTGAAAAGGCCACGCATAGAAATATGCACAGGAAAAAGCTGCATTTTGCATGACATTGATATTTGATCATTTTTGTTCGGATGATCTTTGAGAATTGGCTTTGAACATTCGTCTTGATCAGTCCCGTTTGGGATATCAAATATGCACTGCACTGATCAAACCCATCAAACATACGCCGAATAATATGTATACTAGCTGCATTGCACTTTCCCTGAAAAAAACGATGATTGTGTAAGCTGTGATCAATGTGATGATAAAATCATGACGAGAACTGATTTTGCAAAAAATTTCTACGCATTGCGATCATTGGCATTGATAGGATTCTGTGTTAGGATTCTATTGTCCGAAGATTATTGTCACTGTCTCTGCATTTTGCGGAGGAATTTATGTATTTTGTCTGAAACATCAAGACAGACAAGTGAAGCCAGAAAGCAACCCTACCCAACCAGTGAAATTGAATGTAACTGAAGTGACTTTATGAGAGCTACTGTATGCATAGCATTCAGAAAATACCAAAAGCAACCCTCGAATTTCCTTTCCAGCAGAACTGACTTTTGACTTTGAATAACCAATTATGCCTTTGCGTGCTCAATTATGCTTGCATTCATGCCAAAATAGGCTTCAATGTTTGCAAAACTTCCTCAGAAACAGGAAATCGAACTTACGTCACGGATTTCTCCTTCAACAAATCCGGAAGCACTTGAACCAAGGCCACATTCAGGAAACCGCCAGCAGTGAATGGTAATATCCAACAAGCTGCTTTATGTTCAATACCAACGGCTCCACCATTGGCAATCAAGGCAACACTAGCTCCCAATACGCCACCAGTGGCAGTCATTAGCTGAAAGAACAGGCTTTTTTTAACTGTCATGACCAAATGAGGGAGTATCCGATGCATACTTGGGCTTTTATTGCTGACCATCGGTCGAAATCTGCTCGTAGCAGTATAGCAAAATCACTGATCTCGTGTGGAATCTCGTGAATGAGGATTGCGAATGTGGTCAGAATACCAAACTGAAAAAGAGGACGCATGGATTGGTATTGACATACGCATATGCAGATGTATCACAACGCCTAATTGCATCTAGTGATCACTGATTTTTTGTATGATGACATATGCTGCAAGTGCAAAACTATGCATTCTGTCATGATTGAATTTTGATGCTTAAAAATGCTTTTATATTGATGATTGCTGCTCTGAGTACAATTTGATGCATAAAATCAACGCTTATTTTTAAAAATCATTTACATCTCGATTTGAAATGACTGCTTTTGAGCAGCCCAATACCAACATGGTCATGAAATCGTACCTTGACACTGACTGAAAAACTAGCCCCAACGGCTAGACCATGAGTGAAATTATCGATAGCATTGGCACAAAGGTTGACGAAGGCAGCTGCCTGTAATGTAATATTTGTTATGCTGTCTGTCGAGACGAGAGTCAATTTGTAAAAAGAATGATAAGAAAACACTTTTTGTTAGTAAAGCTCCATATCACCGATTATGAGCTGCTTCAAAATTCTGATGCGTTAGCATATCAAAAATTCATAAATGCATTACTTTATGCCTAGAATCTTCGGCTCCACTTGCGCACTTCTCAACAAGGAAGCATAAAACGGACCCGAATATAACCCACATGCCCCAGTTGCTTGCATTTTCTGAAAAGCGAGATTTTTAGCAAAAGTTAATCGAGATTCCGTAAAGCGTACCACTTCCGGACGTGGCATATCTCCATGTCTCGGGTAAAATATGCAAAAATACATCACCCAATAAGCTGCCCACTGCGAAGCTCAATAATCGATTCAACGTACGTTCACCGCCTGAAATCAAAGTGTACTGTAATTGATTTTTGTGCTTGAATTTTCTGATACTATGCGTGGAATGATTGAACATCCACTATCACATGCCTTTTATAAATGTGTACTGCATCATCAGGAGCAAGATTAGAAAATTTTTCATTCAGTGACCAGGGTGACACGAACCAAATGACTTTTGTGCCCGGTGACCTGCGATTTCTTTGGACATTTACCAATACACCAAGTTCTTATCACTTTGCAAGCTTCAGTGCTGTTCAAATTTGGTCCAGATATTTCAATCATCATATTCTTATGAAATCGTGAATTGTCATAGCTGTCTGGCTTTGAGTAAACATTCAATTTCATAAATTCTCCAATGCACATTGAAACAGTGCAAGCACTCCGCCCTCAACATGCTTCCAATCGAAAACCGGAATTCAATAAGCCTTCACATGCTTATTCCCTAGAAACTAGCTTTTTGGTCATGATTACATGGACGCAGGCGACATTTGGTACTGACGACAATTAGCTCAATTCACTGGATTCTTGTCATCTGACATGACTTCATAAAAGGCTGGCCGACTGAAGATTGAATTGATATTGGATGCAAGAAATTTAGCTTTCTCTAGGAGTGATGCTTCATAAAGCACGTAAAAATAGAAGCCAACGACTTATGGCCAATGGATTCTCCTTGTCCGGGTCAGTCATAAAATCTACATTATTGAATCGAATTTAGTATAGATTATTATTGCCAGTAATGGCAGATACCAATGTAAACATTGATTATATACGGTGATCATTTGCGATCACAGGTGGCAGATGTAAGAAATCATTCTGCAAGAAATATGAGCGTCACACGCTTGTGTGTTAAAGTTCAATTAGGTAATGCTCATGATCATGGTTTCTGGATCAAGGATTCAAGCAGGAATAGCCTTATCTAAAAAGACACCCATCAATCTTAAGATACTCTGTTATGACCCTCACTTCTCATGCTCAAATTTTCTCATAAAACGCATCTGGAAAACATTTCCAGCAATTCGTACAGTAAATTTCTACTCTGCGTTTTCATGATAGTGAATATCACGAAAAATTTTAGCCTACCCTCTTTTCGACGTGCATTCGAATGAGGCCTAATGAAAATGGCCGGCACGACTCCAGTTAAGGCCACAACGATTGATGCGAATGCACTCCATGCCCATGCTGATCTCACTCGATCCGGATAAGGCACCAGGAATTCATCTTTCGTCGAATCCTCGTTGCCCGAAGAAGGCCTCAATTTGATCAATATACTAGCCGTGGTCCAGTATGAGATAATCCAATTTATAATCCCATCCCCTGTTGGTATTTCATTTTTCACAGTTCCATCATCATTCACACCAACGAACGAATGCGATTTCGGTGCCGATGAAGAGGATAAAGCTAGATTTTCTTCATCCACTAATCCTCTCACAATACACGCCAAGAATGGTAATATAAGAATTATCAGGAAATGATGGAATTGGAGCATGATTTTAATGACGAAATCAGACGCGAATGAGCGTCTTTCTTGGATAAATTCAACACTCGTTCACATGAGAGAGAACCGAAAAATGCTAAAATGAACGTGACGAAAATGGAAAGTGCTGGCTGAGGGAAGATGCAGTTCATACAAGCGGTTGTCTGTCAACTCGACTGGAGCATTCATTGGCAAAGAAAGAAGGAAGTCGACCCAAATTACGTTCGACAGTATACTTTCAAGAGCACGAGCGAGAGAATTCTCTAGTACACATCATCTGGTCGGGAAGTTGGGGGGAAGTTCGAGTTGAACAAAACTTGCGTGCAAAGTCAATATATTCGGTCGTCATGAACATTTCGAGGTATGATGAGAAAGGAACAAAGTAAATGAATGAACCTGATGGTCCCTCATTGGCCACACTTGGCATTGAGCTTGATTCTGA
>JAQIWJ010001100.1:0-13352 GCA_034695185.1 Discolaimus major
TTTATTCTGAGCCCTTTCTTTCATTTAACAGATGATCAAATCTCGACTTGGCCAAGCCTAGTATAAAGGTCGATCTCTTATCTAAAAATTTAATCCATCCATTGGATTACTGTATGCATATTTGAAATTCAATATTCCATATTTCACATATTGTTGAAAAGTTCATGTTCAATAAGGAGGCTGATTTTTCAACCAACTTGTCTGAATTGACCATTCCTCAACCATAGAAGTGAGTGGAAATATGTAAAATTGTGTACTCATGCATGTTCTGTGTTGCGGCTCAGATGAATGGTAACATCATCTTGTCATGATTGTGGCCAGGAAGAGCATGGTTTGAATGTGGACATTCCTCCTGCACGTTTATTACGGGTCATACATTATGAGTTCATTTTGAGGATGATTATCTGCCCAAAGTCTTATCAGCATAGGCTATCTGTTGCTGGCAATCGTTCCATCAAATCAATAGATATTTTTTATGACAACCCATTCGTTTTTCTGAGGCCTACAGGGCGTATTTAGCACAGTGCGGGCTAAATTGCTTGGGTGAAAACTGCTGCCTGGCCCTGCATAATCCAGGCCAATCAATTGACAGGAAAAGCTCTCAAATCGTATCAAGCATGAACTCTATGTGCACTGATCTGATGAAGACTCATTTGCTCGAGAATCTTTCACAAAATCATCAAATCCATTTCATGGGTAGCAATTTGATTGACATCATATCCAATTATCTCCCCTGCTAGCACATTCGGACTCCCATGTGCGGTTTCGCTTGTCAATCAGCTAGCATGAAATATTCATTTCCTGCTGGCTATGATTGGACATGGAAACCCTAGCCTCATAGTTACCTTTCAAACTTTCTTCTCATTGTTTTCCCATCCATCCCTCAAAATGACGACTCCAACGCTTTTTCAGTCAAATATGAAGAGCGTCACGAGCGTTTGTTACATGATAATTGGTATCATTGGAATCCTGATCAATGCCGTAGTGGCCGTAGTCATTCATCGGGATAAAGGCATGCAAAATTACACCTACAAACTTATGACTCATTTGGCCATAGCCGATGTGGAAACATTGCTCGGCATAATCGTATGCCCCGGTATCCAATTATTGATTTTCGATACCAGGAACCAGAGCGATATGTTCGTACGATTCTCAACGTACTGGGCAGCGTCCGGATTCAGAGCCACAACATGGTTCATGGTATTGATCTCGATCAGTCGATGGGCCTCTTTGGGATCCATGCAAGGGTTGAGTAATATTTTCAATAAATACGGTATTTATATCATTGCATTCGTTTGGATCGGATTGCACGCGTTGTATTCCCCATTTCTGTATTACGAAGACGCATTCGTCCCAGTCGGGGATAGTGGGAATTACGGATGGGGTAATAATACCCTCAGTGTTGCGATAGTCGATTATTGGGATGAAACGAATAATATCGGATCAGGCGTATTACAATTGGTATTCACTTTTCTGGCATTCGTTAGTCTGATCAAAATGAGGAGGAGCGTCTTATCACCGGAAATGAAAGCTAAAAGTAAGCTGGAAATCAAGTTGTACATTCAATGCAGTATCGATTCGTTGGTTTATATTTTGTACTTGGTTTTATCCGCCATCTCGATCTACGATATTTGCAGAGACCCGGCATTTATTATCTTTGAACAATTGCTGTATTTTTTCAATCACGTGGACTGCGCGTTATTGTATCTTTGCTTTAATCGCAAAATTCGGTCTACTGTAGTGAACGTAGTGAAGAAGGGTAATCCTTTTTCGAAGAATACTGCAACGGCTATTGGAGGGGCCAGTCGGTTCAATGCTCAAAGTCAAGCTGTGACACAGAATCGTGTGATTGAGGTTGCTCGTCCCAGTCCATATCAGGTTGAGATGCAGAATAAACCGGTGTAATAAATTTTATATCCCGTGATGTGCTGTGTGTTTTGAGGAATCTGTTCATGCTGCTAACATTGTATTTTATAATGATAATAACTTATACCATTTCGCACATGCAATGCCAAAAAACCCATTCCAAGTCACAATGAACACATGTTTCAGAGGAGACAGTGATCACTGGGACCTACAGTATGCATGTGAGTAAAGACATGACCAGTACAGTACATAAAAGCCTAAATCACATCAATACTGATTGATTCGATATTCTCTATGATAGTGTAAAATACGAAGCTAATTTTATATAAAAGGCTATTTCACTGCCTTCAGTAATCTATTCGTTCGCATCAGTTCCGAATTAGCGGAAACCGTGGATGAATTTTCCATTTTATTCAATGATTGTGTGCCAATGTCCGTAAAGAAACTCGCCAGGGAGGTAAAGCATATCAACACAGAACAGAAGAGGCAACCACAGAGGAATCAATTATTGCCATAAATTTTCGATGGAATTGATCCCCAAATGCATTCAAGTCTCCGATGTTTTTGCTGATTTCCATGACAGGCGTAAAGGCCATTTTACCTTCAACAGGACGAACATTATTTTACTGAAACGATGAGTGAGAATATGTCTAACAATACCAGCTTCTCCTTGACCCTACATCCACTAACTGCACCCGCTGAAAGATGGTTTCAAATGGCCACATATCAAATATTCAGTACCTTCTCCGCGTTTGCCAACCTCTTCATTTGCTGCGGTATAATCAGGAGCAAAGAATTCAAATCGAGATTCTTCTATATCCTTCTGTTCATTTGCATCGATCGCACCTTATCTTCGGCTCAATTCGCATGCTTATCCGCATTCAGGATTATGCGTTTGCTGGACTTGGTCGATTATCCCACTGCTGGGTTATGCTTTGGATTATCCCTGTATATTTATTTCGGTTTTACAATAGAATTATTATTATTACTATATTTAGCATGCGATCGAGTGTTGGCATTGTTCGCTGGCGCTTTTTACCAAAAACTGAGCAAGTACGGAGCAATTGCAGGATCAGTGTCAATCTTTGCTGTCTCTACTGGTGTCCATCTGGCAATTTTATTCGGCACAGGAGGTCCAGCATTCACAGAAAAAGTCAGATGTTCCTCAGTCAATGATGCCATATCCGAGATTTATGCTGTCGTTGGGAATACGGTAGATTTCGTACTGCTATTGGTATTAATATCCGCTTACATCTTGATCATAATGCTGCTAAAAATCAGACTCCACAGATTGCGCCATAATCCCCCAAATTCGGCAACGTTGGCAGCCATGAAAAGGCAAATGAAAGTTATGCCTACATTGAGGAATATTATTATTGTCCATTTTACAATCACCATGGCCAGCAGGGCATTGATTTTTATGGCCACCCTCCAGTTACCAGAAACATTGAAAGCTCGGTTAGATTTATACGGTGGTATATTCAATGTACTGGATTTATTAGCAAATGTAATCACATTATTCATGAGTAATAAGGATATCCGCCAGGCGACAATGAGATTCTTGCGTTTGAATAAGGTCAATCAGGTTGAACCTTATAGTGTGATGCATGCTGGACATGGGTAATATTCATGTGATAAATGGATTTGAAGCTAGATGATATGTCTGGACTTGATGATTACGATTATCATGAGCATTAATGTCATTTATAGTAGTCATCGCATCAATCACAAATTTGAGAGATGTACCGTATAACCCTGGGGGAATTTATTTTTCAATCGGGTCTGATGAGAGAGAGGAATTATCTTTTGGATCAGTGCTCAGAGAGGGGAATTAATCGAGCATTTACGATATTAACAGTACATGTAATGATCATGATCTCACTAATTCAATGACCGACCATTTTGTGCTCAGCATAAAAAGACCTTTCAAATCAGGTATGTTCCTTCAGAATTGGGAAATTGCGTTTGGGATGGTCTGATTGTCAGAATTCGTTCTATTCTAATAAATCTCAGCAGAAGAGGAATTGCTAAAGGAACTGGAAGATGCCAATGAAGCATTCCTAATTGAAGGTTACAATTTCAGAGGATCTTCTCTAATATTGGGGAATATCCTGGATGAAACTCACCAGGGACATAAAGCACCTGGGCATTTTTTCTATTTTCTAGGAATCAATTAATATTATCGGACAAACTTAATGACTTGACAGGTGAACCTCAAAGGATAGCCTGTCATTATTTCCCTGATGACCCATAGATATTCTAGTTCTTTTTCCTTCATAAGGAGAGACGTATAATTCTATTGAAACCACGAGTGAGATGAATATAGCTAACAATTCAAGCTTATCACTGACTCTTATTCCACTGACCACAACAGCCGAACGATGGCTCCAAATGATCACATACCAAATCGTCAGTACACTGTCTGCTCTGGGCAATTTCATTATCACCTGTGCTATAATCAGAACCAAAGAATTCAAATCCCGCTTCTTCTGGATTCTTCTGTTCATTTGCATTGATCGCATATTTCTGTGCGGTCAATACGCTTGCGTTGCCGGGTTTCGGATTCTCCGATTGCTTGATTACGTGGATTATCCCAGTGCGGGCTTATGCTTTGGAATATCATTGTTCATCTATTTCGGATCCAGTATCGAATTGCTGCTATTACTATACTTAGCATTCGATCGAGCAATCGCTCTGTTCGCCTGTTCGCTTTACCACAAATTGCGCAATTCGGGCGCCATCATCAGTGCGGTATCGATTTCTTTCATAACGATGGGTGTTCATTTCTCCATTATGTTTTCGTCAGGCGGTCCATCATTCGATCAGAAGGTCAGATGTTCCACGACGAACGACGGCGTATCCGATTCGTATGCGGAATTTGAAAATACGGCCGACTTCATCTTGCTTTTGATCTTATTCCTCGTTTACACATTGATAATAATATTCCTGAAAATCCGTTTGCACAAATTGAGCAAGAATCCGCAAAATTCAGCCACCTTGACAAGCGTGCAGAGGCAAATGAAAGTTATGCCAACACTGAGGAATATTATTATTGTCCTTTTCATAACTACTTTGCCAACTAGATTATTGATATTTGTCGCCGCACTGCCCATTTCGGATGTGATAAAAGCTCGGCTGGATTTGTACGGTGGTATATTTAACGTTTTCGATTTACTAGCAAATGTGATGGCGGTATTGTTGAACAAGGATATTCGCTTGGCCACATTGAAATTCTTGCGTCTGGAAAAAGTCACACAGGTTCAACCTCTTATTTTGATACAAACTGGCAATTCTTGATTTGTCATTTGATACAGATGTGATAATGGTTTTTTGACACATCACAGCTTGTATTTTTATTCATGTACATTTGAATTATCATCATGTCATCAAGTATGCACACTTTATAACAAATAAATGATGGTTAATTAACCCTCACTAATTATACAACCGACGACCTCTCGCAATTCGTCCTACAGTAATACATACCAGCAACAGGCGAATTCCTCAGGGCACTGGAAGATGTCAAAGTGGAATTATACGAATCCGAACGTTTGTATATCAGAGGTTTCTTTCGCTTCGAGAACCAATTAGTTGCGAGAAACATGAGTACTTGGATTAATGACATAATCGACACGCCCATCCAGAGGCTCAGCATACCGCCCACATTTCCAACCATTGTTTCGAACGAATATGTGGAGACTTCTTGAAACGTCAGGACACCGCCAAACACGGCAGCACTGTTCAAAAATTGAATGCGTGTCAAATTCGCTGGTGTCCCAATAGTCTGACGTAGTTTCTGGTCCAGTGTGGATGTATTTCCACTATCCAAATCAGTAAAATCGCTTTCATTGGATAAATCCTGCACCGGAGTTATCCTGTGCGATTGGATATCCATAGTATAAATCATGCGTTCACATATGGCGGGGCATCTGGTGTAACAATGATCAGCGGCTTCTTCCGATTTCCCATTCCCATGAGTCTGCGTGAGTAGTTCCCAGAAATCCTTTGGATAAAATTGATGAGTTCGATTTGGGGTTAACATGTGATTATTACAATTCGAGGAGGATATGGACGAAGAACATGCTGTCATTAGGAATAAATCGTCGTAATCTTCTAAATAACATTGGAGCACGCATCGTGCGTGACTGTAATCACTAGGTGCATCTTCCGGTTTCGTACACGGGTTATCAGGCGTACTCACGCTGACGAATCTATGAGTGACGAATTGTACTGTATTCGTTTGATGAGGATATATTTCAGCATGCCTTCTCGTAGCTTCGCCCAGTAATAAGTCCAGACCCAAATATAATCGCCAAAACGATTGTCTCCTCAACAGACCACGAGTCTTATCCTGAACCACCACCTCTAATTTATCCAAATCAGCCACGACGGGCGCATTTCCCGGCGTGGAATCCATGGGAATTTGATAACATATCGAATGACTCATGATGATCTTCTCGAAACTCTCGTTCCTACAGTACGGGCAATGGTAAAGGAATTCGTCACTGTCCAAGGCGATGAATTTGAAGAATTGAACTAAGTCCGGGAAATCTTTGCTATTGTAATATTGTTCGAATTCCAATTTCGCTCTAGCATGATCCTCGATTCGATACGGCGGTGGGGTGGCGAAATAATTGATCAGGAATCCGAGCGCGTATTGGAGTCCAGCCAACGTGAGGCCATCGTTGAGTGCTTTTTCAGCGTCGAGCCAAGTATCTGGACATAGTAGAATTGTCGGATAGTCGTATTTCTTTTGTTCAACCAATTTCACCTAATGAGGCAGGTACAGAATTTGAATGAGATTTACTATTTTCATCAACCGATTGATTTGATGCTTCTGTAAAATTCTAGTGGCTGGCATTTTCTGAGCCTCCGGCATCTTATTCTCAAAAAGACATGTACGAATTGCGCAATATTATAAGGCGCGAAATTCAAATGCCCCTTTCATCAAGCGCAGTGATTTTCCTGTCAGCTCATTCGCATCACAGATGATTTGATATAGCATTTAAGAATTGCGCAATGAATGAAGGCGCGAAATTCGAAAACTAACCTTAGTCGCGGTGGGTTCGTTCAAGAATTCTCTGAACGTTCTGTAGACGAAAAATCCCATACAAGCCAAGCAGACGAAAAAGAATAACATCCATACGCAACGAATGCCCGAATGTTTTGTTAAAGCTGCTTCTTTGATTCCGATAATTGAAATATTCTCACTGAATCGCTCGCTGAATGAAGCTGAAATCCCAAAGGGACATTATTTAGTCTAGTTTTGGCAATGGAACTCATGGTTCCAGAATGGCTATAATTGGATTGAGTGCGTGAAAAATCGAAAGTCGTTTTGGATATATTTTCATGGGTTGTTGCTTAATTCGATCTCCTGTTTACTCTGAGCTTACCACGATTCGGCAATGCGTGACTGGAACGCTTTTTGTCACGTTCCAACGCTCGCAGACGTTTTTCGACTCTTTCCAAACGCCTCAATATATGTTGGACCAATAGATCAGCTTGACCGTCTTCAATGCAATTTTGGGACATGCTGAAAAGCACGATCAGATTTTTATGGTGGAAGCCAGGGTTGATCTTATTTGCTGCACAGGATTTTGAATCTTGCCAAAAGTGCAGCAGATATAAAAATTTTGGTCAGTTATTTCAAGGACTGTACCATCCATCCAATGCACATACCTGATCAGTCTTACAGTACCACAATGTCCATAAGATCAGAATCTCTGCATATCTGAAATTTCAAGGTATAATAACTAGCAGTCTAGCATGCAGGAAATGCGTTTTAATCCCAATGTCATAATCTATTGCATCAGGCCTCAAATCCATTACAAGCCGCCACCCTGGTGGGCCTTCATTTTAAGACCCACCTACTGGTAGCTTCCTTCTGGAAAAAAAAATATCGCAATCAGCGGATGCCCAAATCGATTCAACACAAAAGGTGCTTTCTCAAACACGTCCGTTTCTCATATTATTACTAAAATCGCATTCGCAAAAACACCAACCAACCCCTGGCCAACGAAAGCTGGACCAGACCAAAACCAGAAGCAATTGAAAATGGAACGCCTTCAGAAAATGGTGGGCCCATTAAAAAAGGCCACCAAAAGCAGCAAGCGCCTCTATCCACTGGACGCCATGGGCTAATAGAATGAAAGTCCCGGAGTCGACAACAATTTGTTCAATAGAGAGAAATGTCAAGCTGAAGAAGGGACATTTGGAAGAAGCGTCTTTTCAGAAAATTCGCCGTGGGAACGATTGAATGGAGACCTTTATCTTTAGATGTTGATGCATGTACAGGCCATTTATCAAGATCCGAATTTACTTGGCGTGGCCAGTTTTTGGTAACCCAAAAACATCACAATGGAAAAAGCCCTCATGAAATAAGAAGCTGGCCAGTTTCAATTGATAAATTGCAACACATTCGGCTTGTATAAATGAATTTTATGAAGGATATCACGTTGATCTTTTGGGAATGAACTCGAGAATTCATAGAGGCCTTCAATCTTTCAAAACAGAAGTATCCATAAAAGATGAGCATACATGCATGAGAGGCGTTTTTGCCTAAATGTTAGGAGGATGCCCCTTTGAAAAAACTTATTCAACTTTTCCCACGCATTAGGCTTGAGAAACAAAGAACAAAATGAGATTTCTTTTTCATAGCAAACAGTGACGCGTGACAGAAAAGCCATCATCGAAATGCCATGGCTGTCTGAAGAAGTTTTTCTGCCCCTTTTTCCATCTCATTAATCCGAAAGCCGATGGGTGGGCAGCAGGGAGGAGGAGCTTAGGAAAATTATTGATCAACCATCTTGTACTTTGACATGATTTTATGCTTGACTTTCTTAATGACGAATGATAAGAGTACTTCTAAATGACAAATGACCAATTTCAATTTTTATCTCTGTTTGACGCTTGACTAATAATTTGGCAGTCTAGTCTTTATGAAAGACGCCTTATTCAGCATGAGCATTGTGATGGAAGGATGATAGGCATATACCATGAATCGATAAAGCAATAAAACTTTGGGCAAAAAAGGAAGGCTTATGATCTAATGAAGAGCCCAGACATGTATAGCTTCCTGGAAATCACTCATTCGCAAAAAACCAGGGGAACCGTTCAGATCAGCAGAAATATTTGATTTGACATTTCAGCAATGCAAAACTCTAGGGTCGAGCTAGGAAAAATAGCTAACAAGCCTTTCAGACTGTTCTTCATGAAATATGCACAGGTTCATTTTTCTTTACACTATAGCCATTATCTTAATATATGTCGCTTTTCGGTTAATGAATATACAGAAATAATGGGATCGTATCGATTTACATGGTTCAATTTACATAATTTCCTTTACAATGTTATTCTCAGGGTGCATTGACGTCAGCACTCAGCAGTTAGCAGTTACAAAGCATAGTTTATACGTTGGCCGTGAACTTTTAATTTCAACTATACGATGGCTGGGAGGTTCCTATTCAATCTCCGTTCAAATGGCAATCTTTCCGCCCAGAACGTAAAGGTACCTACTTTGTAAATCAAGATGTTCATATGCATACTCCAACTTTTCATCAGAAATCATCTTAGAGGACCATATAAGCATATCATGAGTGCATACTCCACTCGCATACTCGAAATGTCTTTGTGCTATTCAACTGTACAAAATCCAATACTTCCGCCGATGTATAAACCAAATCCAGTATCCTGATGAATACCAATTTATACTGCTCGTAATGAACAGAATAAAATTTGACGTTCTGTACAGTCTATAGGTTATCCACAATCCTTTTACCTTCCGACACTCATTCAAAAATAAGTAAACAAAGGGCTAAAAATACCAATTCCTGCTGCTGGACAGCTAGATTCAAGAATGGAAAACAAAAGAAGACACTGGATCAATCATTTGATACTTGGTATAGTCATTCTTATCTCTTGCCGATCAGCTATTATTCACAAAACAAACCAATAGTATGGGGGAAAAATCGCGTCCTGCTGAATTCGGGCGTTTTGTTATTCTGGCAGAAATAATGCTAAAATTCGGGTGAATATGATACCAATGCCAGACAAGTGTATTTACTTTGGTATGTTAGAATTTGATGCTACTTGAAAGTTAGATTCAGGAATGCAAAACTAAATAAGACACGTCATTTATGATATGATATTTGGTATTAGTGATATTATCTGTTGCCACTCATGTAAATTTTACAAAAGAACACTTTTAGATGGGCGAAAAGTTTGCAAGTTTTCCTATTTTGGCAGAAGATCGGTCAAATTTGGCACAACTTATTCATATGATGTCAATGTAGCGATATAGATGGATACAGTATTTGGCCATAGTGATCGTAACATACGTATTTCCTTTCCTCATGAGATGTGGCTAATTGTACCGTACCTTCCCCATAGGTACTGTAAATTTTATGTAGGAAATTGAGCTGAACAGTGCAGGTATCATTGGATGGTTTAGGGGGTGTGACAAATGATGTTGCGTCAGAGTTCAGCAATTATATGAATCCCAGAAGTCTCATTTATTTCCAATATCTGTATGCAAAGAATTCAGTAATCACCAAGCCAATTTATCTTCCCATCTTTCAGAGTATAAATGCCTTTAATATCATCAAATTTTACCCCTTTTCACAGGCCATTAGCCTGACCATTGGTCGTTTCGGGCACTGGGAGTTAAGTCGTCATTGGTGGAGCGTAACCTAAATGAAACCCTAGATCATTGCAACAGCATCCATGACATGCTACAGAAGCTGACTCACCACAAGGCTTGCAGACGCCATAGCAAACTCCGGTACAGCAGTGAGCGTCATAATCACAAGGCTCACCAATTTTACGATAGAAGCGACAGACGTCAGGTTCGTCGCACAAATCGGTGCAATCTGGCCATGGCGTCGATGTTGGTTCAGTCGGAGGCGTTGTCGTTGTCGTGGTTGTTGTCAGTCTCCGTGTCGTGTGCCCTGAATGAAAACCATTATCGTTGCATTACCATCACAACATGCAACAGGTATTCATTACCACAAGGCCTGCAGACGCCATCGCACACTCCAGTACAACATTCATGGTTATAATAACAATGGACGCCAATACGCTTATAGTCGTAATAGCTGCCAGTTTGAAGGCACGAATGGTGCAATCTGGCCAGGGCGTCGATGGTGGTTCAGTCGGTGGCGTTGGGGGTTTAGTCCGAGGTGTCCGGGGTGTAGTTGGTAGCGGACAAGGCGGTGGAGTGTACCCTGAATGAAAGTCATGATCACTCCATGAACATGACATGCTATGGAAATGATTTACCACAAATCCTGCAGATTCCATCATGGCACATTCCAGTACAGCATTGGTCATTATTAAAACAACGATCACCAATTTTACGATAGCTGGTATAGGCGCCAGCGCACGAATCGCTGCAATCTGGCCATGGTGGTCGCGTTGGCGGAGCCGGCGGCTTTGACGGGTACCCTGAAAAATGCCCATATCACTGCAACTGCATCCATGACATGCTGCAGAAATTCACTTACCACAAGGCCTGCACATGCCATCATAGCACACTCCGGTACAGCATTGAAAGTTATAATCACAACTATCGTCAATATGACGGAGGTACGGTTTACAAGGGCACTTATCCTTGCAATTAGGAACAGGACCGCAGCGTTTGGGGCATGCCGCCAGCCCTAAGGAAAAAAGTCATTTCTGCAGTAACCCATAGGCAAAAAATGTACCTGTATGGGCGAGTGACAGTACAAGAAACAAGAAGAAAATCATTGCTGACATCAGAGACACTAGCGTTTGTGGAAATTGCTTTTGGATACTGGTGTGATACCATTTTAAACCTGTACTCCATTAGAAAAATCATTGCATTATTCATCGGCTAATGGGTATGTTGTCATGTTAGAATCATAAATTTCTTCTTATTTTCACTTATGAAAAGTGCCATGGAAATGCATTTTGCAGGATATACTTGAATGGTTTGAATCAGCAAGTTTGAAAAAACAATTGCCAACAAGAAGAACCAAAGAAACAAAGCACTGTAATTGGGCTACATGACGCTAGTGATGGCTTTCACCAGTGTCACAGCAATATGTAAATTATCTTTTTTTCATTTTGTTATAGCAAATTTTGCAAGCAGCACGACAGAAATAAGCAAATGTAGCATTACGTGATTTTTTCTAAATCATTGGCTAAAGCACCCAATGTTCAATTTCAAGCCTCGACAGGAAATACAATGTTAGACGTCACGGCTGATCCGTTTTCATAACTCCATTTTGGTAGCATTCTTTTGGCAGTAATTATAAGCGGATTACTTTGGCAATTAACGCCTGGTGCAGGTAGCTCCCACCCTTGCGTTAGTTGAACTCCATAATCTTCTTGGCTGATAGTGATGTTGCATTAGGCAGTAAAGTTAATTCACACTGCATGTATACTGTACATATTATCTTTTTGACCATTCTATTGGCTTATCGAAATTGTGCTGATAGGTCCACCAAGTTTAGTATAACATCAATTTTATCAGGTGACGTGCTTGCAACGTGGAGGGTGCTATTTGGGAGGGCCCGCTTGCTGATGGATTCCAAGGTCATTATATGAACAGGGTGCTAAAAGACTAGTTACAGCTTGTACCATGGTCACGACTTCCAATGTGTGTATCACGTCGACATTCCTTTCAGTTTATTCACTCTATCAGAAGGTTACCTGCGCGCATTGTCACTGCAAGTTTATCGAGAAATGGATTTCGATGCTGCTTAGATTCAGGAATGCAAAACTAAAGAACACAACGGGTGCATCACATGATACTTGGTATCAGTGTTATTAAGACACGCTTTTTGTAAGCATCGACCATTATGCAAAGATCTCGGTCAACCTAAAATTTCTAACCCCCTATTTTTATGGTCTCAATCGATCGGGGGTGTCCTTGGCATGTGAAATATCTAGGTCTTTTGGCCTGGAGCCGCCTGGTTCTATATCCAGGGTAAAAAAACCGTTTTTTTAAAAGTGATCGTTTTGCTCAAAAAGTGCTTGGGCGATTTTGCCGATTTCTCGCGAATGGTAGCACCTACAGGGCTGCAAAGTGGACTCCCTGAACGCAAATTAAATGCTCTATCGAATGACGTCATCAAAATTGTCGTAGGAGTAGCCGTTATTGAGAAAATGACCTTGGAACAGGAAAAAGTGATAGTTCTGACCATGATACGTGTGGACAAAAACATGTGCTAAAGATCACCTGTATGCGGAACCTCGGCCATTCTTTCGCTGAATGTTAGGCACTTCTGGTACATCAAAATAGACCCCATTCTGATCATTTTTATCAATGGGTGCACCAGTTGTACATCAAACTGTCACATTTCGTTTCATCTTTGTGGTATTTTGAAGCATACCAGTGCCAAACGTGACAATCGCTGAAAAACAATTGCACCACTGGAATCAGCGTAAAATTCTGAGCAGGGAATGCCTGTTGCTAGAGTCATAACGAACATTTTAAAAATCGGCAATATTGGATTGGATGCAAA